>JAJIBD010009328.1:0-60945 GCA_021461705.1 Cryptotis parvus
TGCAGGGCTATCGCCTGGCCCCTAAACTATAGATTTATTTTTGTCTATGTGTTTTCCCCCTCTTCTGCAAGATGGAAGAGAGTTCTAAAGTTGACAGAGTAGTAAAGTTGATGCTAGAAGGCATCCAACAGGATTCTGGGCATCCTAGTTGACTCCGCTTGGTAGCATGAAATACCTTGTTCTGCTTTCTTGAGGTTGATGCTGGAAAAAAATGTGCTTGACTAAATAACTTTTTTTTCCCCCTTTATAGTTCTTGAAATCATGAATCCTGTTTATAGCCCTGGTTCTTCTGGAGTTCCCTATGCAAATGCCAAAGGAATTGGTTATCCAGGTAAGCCAGGAAAGGGTCACACCTGGTGATGCTCAGGGGAAAGTCCTGGCTCTGCACTTAGGATTTACTCCCTGGCGGTGCCCAGAGGACCACATGGAATGCTACGATCGAACCAGGGTTGGCTGCATGAAAGGCAGATGCCCTCCCCACTGTACTATTGCTAAGGCCCCCCAATTTTGTTTTTATTATTGAACTTTAAACACTTGGTAAGTTTCTGAGTCATGAAGAATTCTTTCAGTTGACAACCATTTGACTTAGACCCCGCTCTTCAATCCTTTTTACACTTGTGGATGGCATCTGTGCAACATAATAGTCCTCAGACTGACATTCATGACAAAGGGGCTAGACCCATGGTTTTTAACCTTCCTACAAACCCTGTGAACCGGTGGTTTTCATCACTGTCTTCTACAAAAAAAACATTGGCTTATGTAACTTAAAACTGGTATTGGTTTTATCTGGTGACTGGGATTTAAACTAGCATTTAGTTTTTCTACCCTTTGGAGTTAGCTTCATTTTCCTAGTATTAGCCATAGGTCATGTTTCTCCCCATTGTGGACCCTAGTGATGGTCTCCCCCTCCCAGCAGCTCTTGGTCACAGACCTGTGGTTTTCTGCTCTGCAGAAAAGCCTCTGGAAGCTTCTTGATCTCTATTCACACCTAGTCGTGGGAATGGATCAAAGTGAACTCAGCTTCTATCTTGAAGGTTTCAGGAGGGCATCATGTACTGTCAGGGCCTGAATCATGTTTTCCACCTTTAACTGGGAGTCATGTAGTCAAACATGGGATGTGTAGGAGGGGATGAAACAAAATAGGTGGGAGTAAGATCTGTCTGGTCAAAATTAGCCGTTCTAAACAGCAAGTTCAAGTAAGGAATAATTTGTATGGGGACTGGTGCGGTACCACAGCAGGTAGGGCGTTTGCCTTGCACGCAGCCAACCTGGGTTCAATCCCCGACATCCCATAGGGTCCCCTGAGCACTGCCAGGAGTAATTCCTGAGTGCAGAGCCAGGAGCAACCCCTGGGCATTGATGGGTGTGGACCCCCCACCCTGAAAAAAAATTGTGATATACAGTGTCATTGTGGATTTTTTTTTCCTTTTCGGGTCACACCCGGCAATATTTGGGTTACTTCTGGCTCTACACTCAGGAATTACTCCTGGCAGTGCTCGGGGACCATATGGGATGCCGGGGATCGAACCCGGTCAGCTGCATGCAAGGCAAACGCCCTACCTGCTGTGCTATCGCCTCCAGCCCCTCATTGTGGATTTTGATATGGTGGAACAGATGACCTTAAAACTTTATTGCTATGGGGCCGGAGCGATAGCCCAGTGGGTAGGGCGCTTGCCTTGCACGCCGGCCGGCCTGAGCCGCCCGGGTTCGAGCCCCCGGCGTCCCATATGGTCCCCCGGCGCACCGCCAGGAGTAATTCCTGAGTGCAGAGCCAGGAGTAACCCCTGAGCATTGCCGGGTGTGAACCAAAAAAGCAAAAAAAAAAAAAAAAAAAAGTTACTGCTAAAAAGCATAAAAGAAAGGGGGCGGAGTAGTACAGCTGGGTGGGCATTTGCCTTGCATGAGGTCAACCCAGGTTCACTCCCAGTATCCTATATGGTCCCTGAACATTGTCCCAGGAACATTGTCAGGTGTGACCCAAAAACCAAAAAAAGAAAGAAAAAAGAAAAAAAAATCCTAGAAAGTGGAATAAAACATGTGACAAAAGTGTAGCTGAAATTGCATTTGGTCATTATGTTGTGCTTGGTCAGGGCATTTACTATTTTTTTTGGTTCGAACAACCCAGGTGGGAACAGAAAATGAGACTATAGACCTTGGTGATGCTTATGCTGGAATGGGACCCCAATCATTCTGGTGTTTACTGGGGCCTGAAACTCTTTTTAGAAGATAGAGATTACAGAGCCGCCCATTTACTGGCCTCCGGAGAGTGGTTGTTTCTGCTATATCTGGGGAGGAGAAAGATTTTGTAATCAGTCAGGTGCTTGAGCCTCTATTTTTATTTATTTATTTATTTATTTATTCATTGCTTTTTTGTTTGTTTGTTTTGTTTTTGGCTTTTTGGGTCACACCCAGCAATGCTCAGAGGTTACTCTTGGTTCTGCACTCAGAAATTAGTCCTGGCGGTGCTTGGGGGACCATATGGGATGCCGGGATAGAACCCGGGCCGCCGCGTGCAAGCAAACACTCTACCCACTGGACTACCCCTCAGGTCCCAGGTGTTGGAGCTTTACTTTCTTTATTTGTATTTCTCATGGGGTTATAAGTCTATAAGTTGAAAAATTAATATTGAATATTAGCTTCTGACCTGCTAATAGCTTCTAACCTGCTAACCCTTAGAGCACCTGATAACAGCAAATTCAAATTGCTCTGGAGGCATGTGTTCTCAGTCTGTGTTGTATGGGTTCTGAGATAAAGTTCTGCCTGTTAACAGTGCAAAAAGCTTAAGACACGTAATGTTACTAAGAGCTCCTAGACACGACAGACTGCAGGAATAGGTTCCTACATCAGGCAGGAACCACCTCGTGCAAATATTAGCAAGACTGCTGAGAAGGGGGAAAAAAACCCTGAAATTTAAATGAAAAGCATAGCACTTGAACACAATTCAGGTTGTTATAGATAAAACATTACTAAAGGGGCTGGAGCGACAGCACAGTGGGTAGGGTATTTGCCTTGCATGTGGCCAAGCCAGGTTTGATCCCTGGTATCCCATATGGTCCCCAAAGCACTGTCAGGGAGTAATTCCTGAGTGCAGAGCCAGGAGTAACCCCTGAGTATTGCGCGGGTGTGACCCAGAAAGCCACAAACAGAACAAGATGCCTAAATAGCTAAAAGAGAATCCTGAATGGATCTGGAGCCAGGGAAATAGGTAAAACAAACAAACAAAAAAAAATCAGGATATTATAAATATCTAATCGTTCTTATAATAAATGTCGATGACTTCCATAGTTTCTTTTTTTTTTTTTTGCTTTTTTGGGTCACACCCGGCGATGCTCGGGGGTTACTCCTGGCTCTGTACTCAGGAATTACTCCTGGTGGTGCTCAGGGGAACATATGGGATGCTGGGGATCGAACCCGGGCCGCCACAGGCTGGCCGCGCGGCAAGGCAAACGCCCTACCCGCTGGACTATCGCCCCGCCCCAGACTTCATAGTTTCTGTGCCAGGCTGTGAGGATATTGATAAACGTAGATTCTATGTTTTTTTGATTGGTCACAAATGGGCTGACACAGTTTGTGTAAAGTATGAGTTGTACTGTATTTAGGGTTCAATATGTGGAAATGACTCAGTCCTGCATTGGGGCTGAGTGATAGTATAGCATGTAGGGTGCTTGCCTTGCACATAGAAGATTTGGGTTCCATCACCACCACCCCATATGGTCCCTTTGAGCACTACCAAAAGTAATTCCTCAGTGCAGAGCCAGGAGTAACCAACCCCTCAGCATTGCTGGATGTGGCTGGGGGAAAAAAAAGAAAAACCTCAAACAGCTAACATGTACTATGGGTTGAGTGAGAGGTTTCACCTAAAGCCAGCACTTTCAGATGCCATTTCATCTTCCAGTTTGCACTAGGTCTTCTGTGGGTTAGATTTGTCCTATGGCCTGGAGGACTGTCCTCTGGTCAAGAGAACTGGAAAAAATTTGGGGTTTAAAATTTTTTTTTGTTGTTGTTGTTTCAGAAGTAGATTTAAGGAGCTAGAAAGATAGAACAGGCAGGATACTTTCGGAAGGCTGGCCCTGTTTCTATCCCCAGCATTATGGCCCGTGGCTCCCTCTTCCCCTACCAGCCCAGATAGGCATAATCCCTGAGCTCAGAACCAGGGCCTTGCACATAGCTTGATGTGGCCTCAAAGGTGGGGGCTGTGAGGGGGAGAACACAACCAAATAAAAGTACATTTAAAAAGGTCTAATTTTAGTGATTTTTAAATTTCATAATTCTGCACAGTTTCTCATTTTATTTTTTTCTTAATATCTGGCTTTCCTATTCTCTTTAGCTTCCCTGAATTTCATAAAACTTAGCATTGTACAGCATGGTTTATGTCATACAGAATATTTTTAGATAATAGTACATGATCTATATATTTTATGTTGTTAAATAATCACAGTAGGAATTGGATTGATAGTACAGCAGGTAGGGCGCTTAGCTCCATATGCTGACCCAGGTTTGATCCCCTGTTTGGTCCCCCTGTCCTTTATTGAGTTGAGAAACAGAACTAAGCCTTGATCACAACTGGGTATGGCCTAAACCCATCAAGGAAAAATGATTGCTACAGTTGTATATTTCCAATACCATTACATTGGGGAGTAGAGTTTAAACATACTTTTTTTTTTCTTTTTTTAAAAAAAATTATTTATTTATTTTTTGACAATTACAAAAATGTTCATGTTTGGGTTTCAGCCATATAGTGTTCCAGCACCCATCCCTCCACCAATGCCTACCTCCCACCACCAATGTCCCTGATTCCCTCCCCTCCCCTAGCCTGCCTCCGTGGCAGGTTCTCCATCTTTTTTCTCTTTCTCTTTCTCTCTCTTTCTCTCTTCCCTCTCTTACATAAACATACTTTTTGGCGGTGACTCATTTACTCCTTGACCGCCCCAAGGACATCTACATTAGATTGTGGGCTTTCTAATTTCTCCTGTTGCACTAAACATGGAATTAGGAATGCAGGCTTTGTTAGGGAGGTTAACTCAAGGGTTGGACAGGAGGAAGTAGAAGCAGACTGTGCTGCCTGCGTTGGGTAGGTGAGCAGGCATAGTTCTAGTAGGCACTGCTAGAAGGCCTTTGGTTAATGAGCTCCCTGTGGCTAAGTAGCAGCTTCTCTGGAATAGAAATGATGTGGTGGTGTGAACTTGGCTTTGTCAGTTTAATAAGTTTTAGGAAGCTTTAATACATACTATAAAACCTGACATACTCATTCACAGAGGCTTCCCTTGTCCTTTTTGGGGGTTGTAGGTTCTGGTCACATCTGGTGGTGGTCACTATGCTCCTGGCTCTGTGCTCAGAAATCATTTATGGTTGTAGCTTGGGGAACCAGTTCAATCAAACCTCTGGATTGAACTGGGATCAGCCGTGTGCAAGGCAAACATCTTGATCTTGCACACTTTCTGGTCCTCCCTTGTTCTTTTTCCCCTTGACATACTGTATAGCTTGCTGAATTCCAGGGAATTTGCATCGTTTTGTTCATACTGTGCATTGGATGCCTGTAATATTTTACTATTCTAATTTTGCTTCTCATGTTGAGTTTGTGAAATGTGGATGCCTTGATGGGATCGCTGGGGTGAGAAGAGCACTTGTAATTTGTCTCAACTGCTGAGTTTGCATCCATTTTTTTAAACATTGATTCCTGTCAGAGCAATGTGGGATGGCTCTGTGCCTCCAGCCTTGCCAGCAGAGTGTGTTGGCAGTTTTTGGATTTTGGCCAATCTGATGTTAGAAAGTATATTTGTAATTGGCAGTTCTATTTGTCTTGTCTTGGTACTTTTTTCCTGCTTTTTTTTAACCCAGCTTTAGTAGTTACTTATTAAATGTATTAGCTCTTTGCTTAAATATATAGCAAGGATTTTCTCTCTTTTTGCTTCTTTTTTTTCCCCTTGGCTTTTGGAATTTTGAGGCTAAAGTTTGGGTTTTTTTTTCTTTTATTCTTCTGGTGGTTAGCCTCCTACCAGTGAGTAGGATTTGAGATAACTTCCAATTTATTGCAAGTGTAAATGACTTGGGGGCCAGAGCGGCTAGCCCAGCGGGTAGGGCTTTTGCCTTGCATGCGGCTGGCCTATGTTGGCCCGGGTTCGATCCCCCGGTATCCCATATGGTCCCCCCGAGCACCGCCAGGAGTAATTCCTGAGTACAGAGCCAGGAATCGCCAGGTGTGACCCAAAAAGCAAAATAAATAGACAGACACACAGACAGACAGACAGACAGACAGACAAATAGATAAAAAAATGTGAAAAAATGACTTGGGCAGAGTAATTTCAGGTTTTTTTTTTTTTTTTTTTTTTTTTTGCTCTTTAGGGTCACACCCAGCAATACTTGAAGTTATTCCTGGCTCTGCACTCAGGAATTACTCCTGGCAGTGCTCGGGGGACCATATGGGATGCTGGGAATCGAACCTGGGTCGGCTGCTTGCAAGGCAGCAGCCTTGCAGGACTATCTTCTGGACTATCACTCCTGCCCTACAGCTAGAAAATTTACAACTAGAGGGGTCAGAGTGATAGCACCATGGGGAGAGGTGTTTGAGATCTTTAATCCTTTTATTGTTTGTTTTTTGGGTAACACACAATAAAAGGATTAAAGATCTCAATATCAGACAGGAATCTATAAGGTACATCAAAGAAAACAAAAAAACCTCTATAACATTGAATCTAAAGGCATCTTCAAAAAACGAAACACCACTGACAAAGCAAATGGAAGCAAAGATAAACAAATGGGATTATATGAAACTGAAAAGCTGCACCTCAAAAGAAGTGGTGATCAAGATACAGAGGCAGCCCACAGAATGGAAAAGAATATTCACCCAATGCCCATCTGATAAGGGATTAATATCCATGGTATATCAGGCACTGGTAGAACCTAACAAGAAGATAACAGCCAATCCCATCAAAAAAAAAAAATGGGGAGAAGAAATGATGAACAGAAACTTCAAAAAGAAGAAATTTGAATGACCAAAAGGCATATGAAAAGTGCTCTTCATCATTAATCATCAGGGAGATGCAAACCAAAACTACAATGAGGTATCATTTCACGCCACAGAGACTGGCACACATCCAAAAGAGCAAGAACAACTAACTGGTGCTGGTGTGGATGCGGGAGAAAGAGACTCTCATCCACTGGTGGGAGTGCCAACTGGTCCAGCCCTTTTGGAAAACAATATGGACATTCATCCAAAAACTTGATACTGAGCTCCCATTTGACTCAGCAAAACCACTCCTGGGAATGTACCCTGGAAACCCAAAAACGCATAGCAGAAACTGTCTGCACTTTTTATATTAATCACAGCACTATTCACAATAGCCAGAGTCTGGAAACAACCTGAATGCCTGAGAACAGAAGACTGGCCTATGGTACATCTACACAATGGAATACTATGCAGCTGTCAGAAAAGATGAAGTAATGAAATTTATCTGCAAGCGGATCGAAATTATCATGCTGAGTAAAATTAGTCAGAAGGAAAAGGACAGATAGAGAATTACAGCATTCATTAGTGGGATATATATATATATCAGTGTTCTACTTTTCCTTCTGACTAATGGTAACACTAGGCTAGAACTGAGCATTGAATGTACACAAAGGGATTTACATGATAATCCCTAAATTTTTGTAGGGCAAGCCACAAACATGTTTAAGAGAAGAGGCAAAGTGCCTGCTATAGGGCTGGATCAATGGGGCAGTGGGTAGGATGTTTGCCTTGCAGGCAGCTGACGGGGGTTTGATCCCCGGCATCCCATATCCCTGAGCACCTCCAGGAGTAATTCGTGAGTGTAGAGAGGAGTAACCCCTGAGCATTGCCTGGTGTGACCCAAAACAAAACCAAAAAAAAAAAAGCCTGCAATAGAGGCAGGCTGGGGGAGCGGGAGGGAATCTGGGGACATTGCTGGTGGGAAATGTGCACCAGTGGGGGGATGGGAGCAGTAACACTGTGTGACTGAAACCCAATCACGAACATCTTTGTAATTATTTATTTTACAGTGTTATAATAAAATTTAAAAAATTGTTTATGAAAAAAGGGGAGAATGGACTAGGGGAATAGTTTGTTTTGCTTTTAGTTTGGGTTTTGGAGAAGCTCAGGGCTTCTGGCCATGCACTCTGGGATAACTCTCAGGAAACTCTGTGATGTGATATCAGGGTCAGACCCGAGTTGACCGTGTGCAAGGCAAGTACTGCTGCAGCCCCAGAAACAGAAGTCAGAGCTTCCCACAACTATATTTGAGCAGCAGTAAAGACTTGTAAACCTGATTGTCTCTGTTGGTTCTTGCCTTGGTGTCACATCATGGTCTGCTAATACTGTAACCTCAGACCGCTACACTGTTGTGAATTCTGAATTGTGAACTGGAGGGGTCAGGTGCAAGGGCAGCCTGAAGACTCACCGAGTTTCTAGGCCTGAGGAGGTCTCGAGTGGTTCACTAAGGACCCTTTTGCTCATGGCAGAAGGATTTTGACAGTAAAACTTAATGCCCTCTTTGGTGTTATCTGTTGCATTAACATGAATTACTAGTGTGATATATTGCTTTTTTTTTTTCTTTCTGGGTCACACCCGGCGATCGTCAGGGGTTACTCCTGGCTTTTCACTCAGGAATTACTCCTGGCGGAACTCGGGGGACCATATGGGATGCCAGGGATCGAACCCTGGTCAGCCACGTGCAAGGCAAACGCCCTACTCGCTGTGCTATCGCCTCCTGCCCCAAGAGCCTCCTAGTTCTTAGATCAGTAGACAGCTTGAGACAAACTTGGTATGCATTGCTTCCATTCATCTCCTTAAGGTAGTCTGTAGTTATGGAGAAGAAGGTAAGAACATTGGGTCTGTGGACCTCTGGTTGTAAAATCATGGTGTCCTATCAGGTGATGACATCAGATTATTCTATTTTCCTGCAGCTGGTTTCCCCATGGGCTATGCAGCAGCTGCTCCTGCCTACTCTCCCAACATGTACCCTGGAGCAAACCCTACTTTCCAAACAGGTATGTGCAGACCATATGGACCCATGAACTGGGGGTGACGATGGATTCAGAGAAGAGTAGTTGTAGAATTTGGATTTGGGATTAAACTGACTTAATAAAATTAACCTTGTGGATAGTACAATAGACACTTAATTTCCTTTGGGGGGAAGGGGGCACACCCACAACCTATGCTGCTCAGGACTTAATCTTGGCTCTATGGTCAGGGACCACACCTGTTGGGCTTGGGACCATGTGTGATGCTAGGGATTGAACCTGAGTTGGCCGTTGCCCACTGTACTATGGGTCCAACCCCTAAATACTTGATTTTTGTTGCATAGAAAGCTTTAGATAATGAATTTCTGATCTCTTTCCACTTCTACACAGTTTCAGAGTTTCAGTCTGATTATAGCAAACTGTGCTCATAAAGATTGGTAGAAACTTAAAGGTCATCTTGCCTTTTTTTTTTTTTTTTTTTTTGCTTTTTGGGTCACACCTGGCGATGCTCAGGGGTTACTCCTGGCAGAGCTGGGGGCCCATATAGGATGCCGGGGATCAAACCTGGGTCAGTTGCTGCAAGGCAAACACTCTGCCTGCTGTACTATCACTCTGGTCCCATCTTGCCTTTTCTGTAAGTGAATTTTCTGTTTGGATACATAGAGATAATTTCTGCTTTCACTACTTTTATCAGATGAATCAGATGAATTCAGTTTTTTTTTTTTTAAAGCTTTTTGGGTCACACCTGGCAATGGCTCAGGGATTACTCCTGGCTCTGCACTCAGGAATTACTCCTGACTAAAGCAAAAAAAAAAAAAAAAAAAAAAAGGTTAAAATGTAAAAATGTAGGGGCCGGAGCAATAGCCCAGCGGGTATGGCATTTGCCTTGCACGCGGCCGCCCATGCACGCGCGGCCCATGCCAGGTTCGATTCCTGGCATCCCATATGGTCCCCCGAGCACCGCTAGGGGTAATTCCTGAGTGCAGAGCCAGGAGAATCCCCTGAACATTGCCGGGTGTGACCCAAAAAAGAAAAAAAAAAAATGTATTAAACATAGGGCTGGAGTGACAGTATAGCAGGTTACTTACCAGCCTGGTTTTAGGGTGCAGTACCCTATATGATCCCCTGATCCCTTCAGGTGTGATCCCCACACAAAAAACAAACAGCTGGATACCCAAATCTTGAAAAATTTATTTTACAAAAAGAGTTTTAAAATATTTGGGGGGGGGGGGAGGGGAGTTGGCATGGCTGTTGTTGCCCAGAATCTGCAGCACTCCAGATAAGCGAGAGTGTGGTTTCAGTGCTGCAGGCTCTTGTCTGACGCTGGGTCAGGGAGACTCCTACAGGCAGAGTATACACTCTGTGGTGCCCTAATCTTTCTAAAGCTGAATTGCCAAGGTTCATAATTGAATTCTCGGTTGTACCAAGGTCCAACACAAAGCCCTTCACCGGTGTCTACTTCCCTCCACCAGTACCCCAGTTTCTCTCCTGCCCCCAGCCTGCCTCTACAGTAGGCACTTTATCCATTCTTTCAGTACATGGTGACCACTTTCTCACCAGTATCAATATTGTACCTTTTCCTGACTGTTGCTTTAGGGCATTTGTTATTCCACTTCTATGTTTCTTTGTATCCCACGTATGTGGCTTACCATTTGATGTCTCTCCTCTCTCAGACTAACTTCACTCAACGTGATACTCTCCAGGTCTATCCATATATCAGAGAATTTCCTGACTATCAATTGTGTGTTTGTACCATAGCTTCTTTATCCAGTCATCTATCTGTACTTGGGCTCTTGGGTTTGTTAACAGAATTTGGCTCTTGTGAATAGTGCTGCAATAAACATAGGAATGAAGCTGCCTTTTCTGCACTGATCCAGAGTCCTTGGAGTATATTCTAAAGAGTGAAATTGCTGGGTTGTATGGAAGCTTAATTCCTAGTTTTATGACGAATTGCATACTGTTTTCTGAAGAAGCGGGACCATTTGACATTTCTACCAGCAGTGAATGAAGGTCCCTTTGCTCCACATCCACTCCAACACTGGTTGCTGCTGTTCTTTTTGTGTGCCAGTCTCTGGTGTCTGGTGATGCCTCATTGTTGTTTGGATTTGCGTTTCCCTGATGATTGGTAGTGCAGAGCATTTTATCATTTTCTTTTTTGGCCAAAGTGCCCATGATCCTAACAGCACCCTTTCTTTGGGCTTCCTCTTGGATAACCTGCAGGAAAGGTATCATTATCCCTCATTTATGTGTTTCCTTTTAGGAGAGTTGGGTCTTTCCTACCACTTTTCTTGCAAGTAAGACGGTTGATGGGAATGATGGCTGTGGAGAGGGGGCATCCTACAAAGGAGGGGGCAACCATTGAGGGGTGCCAGATTGTTCTTAGCTGCTTGACTGCTGAACCAGAAGTGAAAGTTTTATGATTTTAAAGACAATATAGAAATAAGGATGTATGTGAAATTTCTTTTTTTTTTTTTTTCTTTTTTTGGGCCACACCCGGCAATGCTCAGGGGTTTATCCTGGCTCTGCACTCAGGAATTACTCCTGGCATTGCTTGGGGACCATATGGGATGCCGGGGATCGAACCCAGGCTGTCATGGGCCGGTCGCATGCAAGGCAAACGCCCTACCCGCTGGACTATCGCTCCGGCCCATATGTGAAATTTCTAATTGAAAAGTAAAAGACACTTGGAAGTTCTATCTAATGTTTTCCAAATGCGTCTAACCTGAATATCCTACAGTGGCAGTGTTTGTAGCTTTTTGTGGGATCCTCTGATGTTCACATCTTTAGTGGAGGTGGGGGCGGGGTGGGAGGCTACCATTGGCTTTCTTCTGACTCTTTTGTTCAGGGATCACGCCTGTTGGAGGTACTCAGGACCATATTAGGTTCAAACCTGGGTTGACTGTGAGAAGGCCAGCACCCTACCTGCTGTACTGTCGCTTCATTGGTTTTTACATTTCCTTTTTAAGGAGTTTTTTTCTTGACTGATCCATGTTTTGCTATTTTTCAGCATAGTTTTTGGTTCTCTGAGTAAAGAGGGGACAGTTTTACTGTGTTTTAGTGTGGAAATTTTATCTACACAAGTCAATGCTTTTTGGCAGAGATTTTTCTGGCACAGTGTGACAACATGGCTTCACTCACCCAGTTTCCATTGTTGCTGTTGAGAATCTTTTGTTTTGGGGGCCACACTTGGCTGTGCTCAGGACTTGTATGTGTTTAGTGAGTTATTTTCTGTGTGGGGTCCTGGGTTGAGCTGGCTAGATTCTAATTTTTACTGTTTATTTGGACAGGAATGTTGGACCACATCCAGGTGGTTCTCCTACTCCCAGATCCGTAGACAAAGCTGATGTGTGTTCCAGATGCTGTCCATATGGCCTTTTGTTTTTGTATGTGTACCATCCTAATAGAGAATATCTCTGCATTCTCTTAAGTGTGCTGTGGAGGGATTCAGAAACCTTGTGACAGGATTCTGTCATGTCTTACTGCAGAAGGCGTTACTCAGCATCTGGAAACTTAAACCTGTGTCTCGAGCATAATGGGTTGAATACATATGCAGCCAGGGGTTGCTATCGCTGAATCAGAAAAAATATTGGAAAGACTAGGTCAAATCGTGGCAGTATCTCTCCTGGGAAAGTGATTTTGCTTCATTTTTGGGGGGAGGGCAGTGTGTATTAAATCATTGCACCATTAAACTTCCATGGTGCTAAGGTTGCAGTCAGGCTTCTTTTGTTTTATTCCTTTTTTTCAGGTTATACTCCTGGCACACCTTATAAAGTGTCCTGCTCCCGACCAGCGGGCGGTGCCACCATACTCCTCCTCTCCCAACCCCTACCAGACCGCTGTCTACCCTGTGCGAAGTGCCTACCCCCAACAGAGCCCGTATGCACAGGTAGGCATGGGCTGGGCTCTGCCAGCCATCAGGGAAGGGCGGCTCCACTGAGGGCGCTGACCCTCCCTATATGAGACCCTGGGCAATTGTTCTTTTTTTCCACAGCAAGGCACATACTACACACAGCCCCTTTATGCAGCACCCCCCCCCGTCATCCACCACACCACGGTGGTGCAGCCCAATGGTATGCCAGCAACAGTGTATCCTGCTCCTATTCCTCCACCTCGAGGCAGTGGGGTCACCATGGGCATGGTTGCTGGGACCACTATGGCCATGTCAGCTGGTAAGTCCTTGGTCCTGGAGTCCCTGCTGCTCTGTGGTGACACAGGAATTGGGGGGAGGGCAAGGGAATGCCCAGTAGACTTTCACCGTATTCTTCGTCTTATTTACTTGTCGTCTCACTGTATACTCTCACTGTGGTATCACTAGGCTCTCACTGTACTCACTAGAGAGTACCCTGGAGTCTCGCTATTTACTATCCTTGCTGTACATTTGCTGTACTCTCACTATAGTCTCGCTATACTCGCTGTGCTCATATTCTCGCTGTACTATCACAATACTCTTGCCTTTGAATTTTCATGTCTAGGATTGTGTAGAAGGATATACAGTTCTGGGTGAAGGAAAGCCTGTTTTTCTTTACCTCTCTCTTTTTATTTTTCCAGTTAAGAGGACTCTGGGATATGGCCTTTAGAGTAACAAACCATGAGCCAAATTTCCCTCTGGAGAGGGAATGAGAATTTGATGGGATCATGTTGTTGAGGATCTTAGCCCCCTGGCAGAAGGGGTCCAGGAGCAAGCTGGTCCCCCATCGCACCTGTTAAAGCTTGAGCAGAAGACCCTGTGGGTCTGGCCCTCCCGACTTCCTTTCACATGTGCTACCCTTGTTGACTGGTCTGAATAGGGATGTTTTTATGTGTCTAGGAAAGCTGGCCTCTCTTTGGTAGGGGCAGGGGGTGATGAAGATTTGACCACATCCTATGGTGCTCAGGAGTGACTCTTGGCTTATGTGCTCAGGGGCCATTCCTGTTCATGCTTGGGGACCACCTTAGTGTGGTAAGGACCTTGAACCTGGGCAGACTGAGTGCAAGGCAAGTGCCTTAGCCCCTCTAGCTATCTCTGGCCCGTGGCCTTTAGACAAAGTAAGAAGGACTTAGAGGAAGAACCCTTTAATATCCATTGACTGCTTCCCAAGATTATACCTGGGTCATGAAGAAGTGAAGCAAAATGTCCTTTCCTCTTTATCTAGATTTCAGTCTAAGTAAACTGCCATTTTTCACTGGAAACCATCTGTTTATTTGCCTTTTCTATATCTAACCTTTTCTAAAACCTTTTCATCTTGCAAAATTAAAGCTACTGTCTCCGCTGAACCACTCCTCCCCATGCCCCTCCTATAGCACTGGCACCTGTGCTGTTCCGCATCTGAATTGCAAGGTACCTAAGCAAGTTGGTGTTGGTACAGCTTTGACTGCTCCAGTCAAAACCATCTACTTTTTGGCAATGTCCCTCATTGAAGAGAGGCCAGACCAAATCTCTGCTCAGGAGGGGCATGCAGCTGTGGCCTCCCATATCCTGGATGGGTGGTGAGACACACTGTTCTTCCTTCTAGGTACTCTGCTGACTGCCCATTCCCCCACTCCTGTTGCTCCTCACCCGGTCACTGTGCCCACATACCGGGCCCCAGGAACACCCACCTACAGCTACGTGCCCCCTCAGTGGTGATCAACCTACAAATGTAAGTCACTAGTGTCGGCTCTTGACTAAATTGCTTTTTTTTCCCCCAGTGGAAAATGGTGATCTACCACATATCTAAGCACTAACAAAAAAGTAACATTCTATCTGACTGCTGATCCAAGGGCAGTGCAGAGTTTACATTTTAATTCTTATTGGAGCTCATCAGAGTAGAAGGAATCATTGAATCCTCTTTTCTGTGTCCACTCTGTGCTTTGTTTCTTCCCTGGGCTCTGTTTTACCCCACACTGACCTTCTCTGGGGTGGACTCTGCTGCTAATTGGGCTTTTTTTGAAGTCAGAGGAACCGGACGTAGTAGCCATCCTGCTTCTGCCCTTCTGGGTCTTTGTGTATGTTGTCCTCCTGAGTGGACATGTTCTCTTTTGGGACTGTACAACAGGGATCCTTTGTCTAACTATCTCTTCTTCCTCCCACCAGTTTTGAAGATGGAGCTGTGCAGTCACATAACGGAGTTTCCACAGCTGGTGCTGCAGGCCTTGTGCCTCCAACCAGGACTCTCTTCTTAATGCTCTCTCGACACTTAGCTAAGCACTACTATGCCCACCTGGCAGGCCCCAAGCGCCGTTGGTCTCCAGCTCACTCTGTGGGTTGATCTTAAAGCAAATCCTGTTTTGTGGGCTGCCTGGCAATTTTTTTTTAGCTAACTATAATGATAAAAGGGGAGTATTAATATACTCTGAATTATATCTAGTTGAATGCATGTTTAAAAACACACAAAAAGCTTGCTCAATCTACCTGCGGTGACTGATGCAAAACCATCATATGCAAAATCCAAAGGAATGGAAAAGTATTTTACAACTTGTATCACTAATGCACTGTTGTAATGTATGCAAAGTCTTAAAAGTTCTGTGTTAACGTAAATTTCTTCATAGAGCATTGGAAGTCTTTTAGGTGATCCCACAACCTCTTGGGGTTGCTGTAGTTGCCAATTGGAGACATTTTCATTTCCTGCCATCTGTTTTGTTTTGCACTGACTGACGGCACTGGATGGGGTTGTGGGCAGTGGGGATGGGATGGAGGGAGTGCTGCAGCTGACTCTCCTTCCTTTCCTTGTAGACTGGGGCTAGGGGAATGGCGACAGTCTTCAAGGTGATCGCTAAAGTTACATGTAGAGGTTTGTGGCCGGCACAGTTACGGCAAGGGGTGGTTTCTGTATCAGCAAAGCAGTGGTCTCTGATACCTACATTTTCATTCTAAATATCTTACAATGGAGATGATTTCTCTATCTTTACTGGGAAAAATCTAAGTGGAACAAAACTATTACCCCATTATGAAAGATAGGTCAAAGAGAAGCCACCACACTTAAGGGTGTTGACCTCTTTATTTTAGAAAGACATTACTCTCTTGTCTGCTGAAATTATGTAGGTGTTTCTGATCTTCTCTTCTATCCCCTCAAGAAGCACCCTGATTTCAACTGTATGTTATGAAGAAAGTTGTATATTTCAGAGATTTTAAGAGGAACAAAACTGTATATGAAATTACTTGTTTCTTGTAGAGATGCAGGACCTGTGTTTTGGCTATCCACCTAATGCGCTTGTCCTGCAGGACCATTTGGAGGGTCTCTGAAATTTTAGATGGTGGTTCGCTGAGGATACACAGCTGTGCCTGTTGCCTGGGGGCTCTTGGGCCTCTCTTCCCACAGCTAAGGGCACTCAGTACCAGGAAAGCATGAACAGCAGGCCAAGAAGCACTGGAGTTGACCTGCCAGCATTTATGATAGAAAGGATTTTGTGTTTAAAGTCTAAATTTTGTACATAAGAAATCACGAGGATTTTCCCCCCAAATGTACCCAGCTTGTATTAATGGAAGTGTGTCTGTTCTGAGAGTCAGAGGGGGAGGGAGGTTGGGAGAGGGAGGGTTTTGTTCCCGTGTTTGCCGGCGAGGTGGGGCCCAGTCCATCGTCTGTTCTTGTTTGGAGGCTCTGGGCTTTGGGTTGGAAGGGAACCGAACCCTGAGTCTGTTCTGGTGGTTTCGCCAGGGCTCTGGTGCACGTCCAACACTCAGACACAGTGGGAGTGTAGGACTCCTGACCCTGAGCCTTTGGAAACTTGATTTTTTATAGGGATTTCTCTTCATGATTTTCTAATTCACAATTAATTTTATAAGAAGTTTAGGAATATTTTTGCATGGATCATTGTAAACCAGAATCCTTATTCCTAATGTCTATTAACATAGTACGCTTACTGATAAGTACTTTAAATTGCTTCATGAGCACTTAACTTGTGTGTGCGAGTCTGCATATGTGTACATGGCAGCTCTTGGCCCCAGGCACACAGTTGTGTCCACTTCAGTTCTTGTGTTGGTAATTTCATCTGAGTAGTTGATGGTGTGTCATACAGATAGGTTCTAAAGATTCCGTGGTCTAAACTGAGAAAGGTAGGTCAGTTTTCCAGTTTAGTGATAATAAGGGGGAGGGGGTGATGTTTTAGTGTATGCTTAAAAAAGTCCCAGACAGGAAAACAGGGCAGTGTGTGTACTATGTGACTAGGTGTCAGAGCAGAGCCATTTAAATTCCAGAAGTAGAAGACGACACACAGGATGTCTTGAGCCTTGTTTGTTTCACATTTGGCGCACCGGGGCAAGTGTTTCCGTGAGCACTAAAGGGTCAGCTGCATCTCCCTAGTCCTTCCCGTGCCGCCACCGCCATTCAGGCCAGCTTTATAAACAGTCTCCCGTACACTTTTTTTTGTTTCTTTTTTGGGTCACACTCGGCAACGCTCAGAGGTTACTCCAGGCTTTTCGCTCAGGAATTACTCCTGGCAGTGCTTGGGGGTACCATATGGAATGTCGGAAACTGGGTCGGCTGCGCGCAAGGCAAATGCCCACCAGTGGCCCTCCTTGTACAGTTTTTAAGACAAACTTTTTTCCCTTCTGCAAAGATGACTTGGGAAACTGTCAAATACTTTTCCCATTATAGAATCTGCAGAAGTCTTTTCGGGGCATCCGTTACCAGATAGAATGATGAGAGGTAGGTTTTACCTAGTGATAAGAATCTGGACATAAGAATATTAAAGTATATCATAGGTCGTAGTTTAGCAACATTTGCTTCCAGTAAAATTAAGGAATAGAACTTGATATCACAAGCACAGTAGTGGAACATAAAGAGATGCTTCCTACCTTTTTTTTTTTAACGTGACATTCCTGATTTCAGTCTTCACAGTTCTTTTAGACAGGCAAGCAAAAAACCTATTCCCTGTAGCCATGGATAAATGTATTTAAGTTGTGCAGCTGTCCACTAAGGTTTGGAAACTTCTCTCTCCTATAGGGTGATGACTGGTCTCGGCAGGGCTGTTGTGGTCCTGGCACAGGAGCGCTTCTTGGCTGTTTCATCTTGTGTCTGAGCTTTCCAGAACATGTCTGTCGGGCTGGGTGTGCTCGTCCACCTGCTCGTTGTGACTGTTCTCCGAACGTTACGCAGATGTCATACTTGGGGGTCATACTTGCATGCTGGGTGCCTGGTCCGTGGCACTAGGCTGTGCTGCACATGGTGTCACTCTTCAGTCATGAAGGAAATAGGTTAACAGCACATTGGCTCTTGTCCCCACATGCATCTGAGTGCCAGTGGCAGGAGCGCATCGGCCATATCAGTATTGGAGCTTGCTCTACATCCTTTGTAAACACTTGGAAACAGTATTACTCTAGTGCTCTGGCCTACCTTCTTCCCTGGCGGCTGATGCCTGTGCTGCCCAGATGGGACAGGAAGCCTGTGGGATATCTTGGCAGGAGCATAGGCAGCTCCTGGTGTGGAGTCAGGTGGGGGCAGCTTCAGTGTCTTCTCTCTGGTGCCTTTGGGGCAGTGGGATCCTAGAAAGGTGCGTGGTTGACTCGGGGAGGGGCAGACGCTGAACTGGTCCACTCAGATGATCTGTATGTCGCTTGTGTGAGCAGGTGGAGCTAACTCCAGAGAAGATGCAGATGGCTCCCAGTCATGATGGGGAGAAACTGGGAGAAGGGGCAAGCAGGGGCCCCTTTTTAGACTACCAGAATTGCTGAACTGGGCCTGGGGCCTGGAGGGCTGCTGTGACCCCTTGAGGATAGGCTCCAGGAGCCACACGGGTTGTGACTGGGAAGTGTTTTTTTTTTTTTTTAACTTTAATGGTTTTAAAATAAGTTTGGACCATTCTCTTGGTACTTTTTTAAAGCTTAAGTCAGCATTGTCTTCCAGTGTTACAGGCATCCCTCCTGCATTAAACTTACTGTGTCAATCAACATAAAGAATGGAACATCCATCCCGAGCCAATTCCATTATGTGTCAGTTCATACCATTTTAATTTTTTATGCAATCTGATGAGTACATGAGCTCAGATTTAAAATTCTTAAAAGCACGTTTATTGTAATAAGAATTGTTATGTATTAATACTGCGGTTTTCAATAAAGATTGACTTGTGTTGCATTTTGTGGTTTGCAGGAATTTTCCTCAAAATTTCATCTAGGGGCAGCTGGGTCTGACGGGTGGTGGTGTAGGTCCTGTCCAGTTTGGAGGCCCCTGGGGTTGCAGCCCTTTGACATGGGCACTGTTGAAGGATGTCTGGGGACTATTTGCCCGTGTGGGAGGGGAAAGAAGCCTTGTTCTCTGCTATCCTGAGGTAACCTGCTGCCTCCTGGTCTCAACCAACTGGACAGTTTGAATTCTCCATTTCACTGAGGAACCTGAGATTCTCCCTCCTCATCTGCCAACCCGCGCTGAACACGGGCTATTGGAGGGACACTGAGGGGGCAAGCTGTGGGGGAGGGGAGGGTGCAGAGGCAGGGACTGAGCCGGCTCCAGAGCGGGTGTGTAGTATTGCATACGAAGGGCCATGCAGAGAAACGACAAAGCGAGGCTGCAACCAAGTAGTTTTTCATGTTTCTTTATGAAATTAAATGTGGTTTCTGGCTTGGGAAGGCTTAGGGCGACCGTGGCTGTACATGCTGCTGAACTGCCCTAAGCTGCAGGGGGTGGCTCAGCAGAACCCCTGCAAGCCAGGAGTCCCAGCCCTACCCAGCACCGCTAGCTTTCCGCATCCTGGGCCTCCTCACCCACTTCCCCTGCTGCTCCATGGCCTCTGCGGAGGGGCCAGCCCTGGGTGCCGGCCACCAACTTCAGTCTATGGCTTCTCAGGTCACTGGCTAAGGCAATCTTTCTATGTCCAACAATTCTTTCTCCATTGTTGGGGAAAATATAGCATAAAGGCAAACCCCAAAACAGGCTCTGAAGTCATCCACGTCTACATGTGGGCAGTCCCAAATGCTGACAAATATGTAGCCGACTGCAATTCTGCTTCTATCCCATGAGGAGAGTAAGAGAAGGGGCAGAAGTGTGGCACAGGCCTGAAGGCAGCCTAGCAGACTGGCTGTGCAGGATTCTGCCCCTTCCTGTCAGCAGGGAGCACACAGCCTCACTTTGCAGCTGGCTGGAGGCAGACTGTCCCTCCTGAGAAAGCAGGGCGATGACTAGCTGTCCAGAATTCCTCAGGTGAAGATTGGAGGGATAGGTACCAGAGTCCAGCCTCCTTCAGGTGGTGTCCCCAGCACACTGGGGTAAGGAGGAGACCAAGTGGGAGCACAGGACTGGCACAGAATGGCACAGAGCCTACCCTTGCCCACTCGCAGTTCACAGTAACGGGGGACTGGGCATGGGGCAGATTAGAGATCTTGGGAAAGGTTCTGAGTGGTACTGTCAGCGTGGCTCTGGCTCACTTACGGAAAGGTGCCAGTCTGCTGATACTGTGCCAGAAGGTTGACGGTTTCCGCTTGGGTTCTGCCAGCACTGTCCCCTGCTGCTGGGGCAGGTTGATGGGTGCTGCCGGGTGCCGATGGCGTGTCAGGTGGTAGGGCCGGCCTAGGGTAAAGCAGAAGACAAGGGTCACCAATGCTGTGGGCACAGGCCAGCATGGGGCAGTGGTGGGATGGGCCACTGGGGAAGTTGCGTCTCTGGGCTGACCACCCCCAGAAGTCCAGTGACTCATGTGCCTGCAGAGAGAATGGTCCAGGAAGGCTCTGGAGACCATGATGCCTGGGACTTCTCAAGGGTCAGGCCATGCCGCTAAAGGAACAGATACTAGTTTTGCCTGGAGTCTGGGTAGGGAAGTGTTCCGTGACACCCCTTGGGGCAGTGTGAGAGACTGAGCAAGAGGACCGACTGCACACTGACCAGTCTCCGTCACCACCAGTCTTTGGGAATAAACACGTACTCTGGTTTTGCTGTTGAGGCTGGGGTCAGGTGCCGGGAGGGAGGTGGGACACCACCTACATACCTTTGGGCTTCCCAGTTGCTTGCTTGCTGGCATTCATCATGGCCTGCCTCCTCTGCAGCTCTGTGATAGAGAAGCCTGCAAGGGAGACACAGGAATGACTTCCACCTCCCCAGAGTACTGGCTGCTTGTCCCCTCCACGAGCTCTGCTTCCTGGCTCGAGTGCGATCATGTGTGCACTACCTCTCCCCAGACACTCGGCTGTGCTGCTGCAGGCACCAGTGTGGCCTCATGCCTGTCTGCCGCCCAGGCTGAAGAGCTATTATGGGGCCCTGTGGGGATTCTCCCCACATCCTCTGCCACACCCACTTCTCCCAGACCTGATCCCTTCTCCCCATCCTTGTCTCATGTCTGTTGTCCTGTCTCCACTGTGTGAGGCTCAATGGTCACTGCTCCATGTGCCAAAGGGCCATGGACAGGAAGGTATGCAATGGGCAGCGCTGGAGAAAGTTCTGGAGGCCAGTGTACACCTCCTCCTCCAGTGTTCTTCCAGGGATTATGCCTAGAAGGCCATCTCTGATTCCAGCTGAGCGGAGGCCCCAGCCCCATGAATGTGTTTGATGTTTGGACAGTGCTGGGCGGGGAGCCTGGGCCCTGGGCCAAGAGGGAGATGCAAAGGAACAAGGCTCCAGAGGTGGCCTGGAGTTGACCTCAGCCACAATCTCAAGGTTGTCATAATGTTTCAGGGGCGGATGCCGAGGGCCAGGTGGGGTCTCTCGTACCTGTCTCCTGGTCCAGCCGCACCTGCTCGCGTTCCCTGGCCAGGGCCCTGAGCCAGCGCTGCTTCTGCTCGGGCTTCCTGGCACACAGCAGGTGGCTCTCACCCGTGGGCAGGCAGCGCAGTCGGAAGGCGTTCTTGATGCTCACATGCAGCTCTCTGTCCTTCCCGTCCTCCAGATCCACCACCTCCAGGTTATCCATGTCCACTCGGCCCTTATAGTACAGCATGTCCCGACGGAGAAGGTCCTGCCAGACAGTGAGCCATAAGGCCCCTTCTGGTCTCTGCACCCCTTTCCTGGGTCCCAGGGCAAAGCCTGGCACTGCCCAGAACTTGATCTGTGCTGGGCAGCCATCCTTTGAGCAGACAGTCGTCTGCAGAGTCTTTAATGCCCAGTGTCTGTGCCTCAGAACCAAGTGCACAGCACTGGATCTACTGAGCTGGTCCCAGAATCGTGGCCACAGGGCCACCCAGAAAGCCACAGGGGTGATGTCTGCGAAGAAGAGTAGAAGCCAGCAGCAAAAAGGGCAGAAGGGAGCTGGGGCAGACGATTCAGATTTGCTCGAAAGAAAAAGCAGCTTGGGAAGCAAGCGGGTGGAGGTGAGGAAGGCGGGGATCTGAACCACACTGGGCACAGCTCTGACTGATCACCACAACCCTCCACCCCATAGCAAGGGCCTGCTGCTCCTGCTGCAGAGGGCCACCCTTAACGAGGTCAAAGAACTGGCCCTTGGAGCCTCTGTCCCCAAGGTCCAGAACTGTCTGTGGGAACTGCTCACGTGCCCTGTTCTCTAGCTCTCTTCCCCCGACTCCTAAACCCCCACTCCGCCCCTGAGTCACATCCTGTACCCAGGATGTGGTTCTGGTACCTTCTTACAGAAGATGAGCTGGTGATCAAAGAGGAAAAACATCCTCTGTTGGCTCTTGGCTTGTGGCGGTGTCACACGAGTCAGCTCTCCAGAGTAGATGAGTTCTGAGCTCGGACAAGGAGGTCTTCCCCCTGGAAGCCCCGGGGAGAATCAGAGACTGCTCCCAACCTCAGACTGAGAAGAAGCTCATGCTGGGCACTGAGGCTGGCTGCAGGCCTCCTACTGGCCCTGCCCCCTGCCACTAGGTACTCCTGGAACCCAAGGAATCGAGGGTCATGATGGGGGATCAAAATCTGGTAGGACCTTCAAGCTATAGTCTTCAGAACAGAGTACCCTGTCGGCCAGTGGTCTGAGTGCTTATGCATGGCTAAGGCAAGTGAGAGGTTAAGTCATACAGACAGAGTGAGCACAGTATGAAATCAAGACTGACATGCTTCACTAGTGCTGTGTCCGACTGAAATGTTGGCTTCCCTAAATTAAAATACTGAGATTGTTTCCCTTGTTTCACTTTCTGGGGGTTTGGCCCACACCTGGTGGTACTTAGGGCCGACTCCTGGTATGATGGCTGGGGATGATGAGGTACCTGGGACTGATCCCCAACCTCCTGCATAGAGCCAACAGCACTTCAACCCTTGGAGTCAGCTTTCCAGCCACTCACTCTTTCTTTTATAAGCCAGTAGAATATGGCATTTCCTACCCCACTCAGGCAATCTGAATGCAGTGCTGCCCTAGTGAATAATCAGAGTTAAAATCACCTTAGCGGGTTCAATGACGGTCATCTCAGCTAAATGTATTTAGTACTTGAAGTCCTATCAATGGGCTTCAGGCTTTCCAAGTAAGGACTCTACTATCCAGTCCCTCCTGGGAAATGCAAACCACAGCTGGGTCCCCATGTCCCCTGGCAGTATGGGGTGAGGGATTTATAGACAGCTCTGCTGGGGGTACAGCCCCCGTGGTCTCTGCTGCACAGATACTTTAAGGACACTGCTGCTGAGAGGTTAAGTCAGACTTTATAGACACTGGGTTTCCGAACCAGAACGAGCCATTAAACACAAAACCAAACCAAAGCCACCTCGCTCAGTCTGTACCACATCTCCTCTTGCCCCCAAGAATTCCTTCTAGGGGTGCCCAGGAGCATACATTTGTCCAAGAAGACACTGGGGAGACTTGGAGAGGGATGAGGAGAGAACAGGACTGTCGAGGAGAATGGCAGAATCAAGAGAACAGAGGCTCCAATCATGGCCGTCCATGTTTGCTCATGGTGTACAGGCCTGATTCTTTTGTGGGAGTCCCAGTGCTGAACTAAATGTGAGTGGGGTCCCGCAAAGGGCCGTCCTGGGCATCCCTGGCAAAGGAAGCAGCTCCTCTTGCCCTGGCAGCACTCAGTGGGGGTGAGTGAAGGGGTTTGAGTCTCACAGCTGCCCACACTCCCACCTCCCAGGGATAGCTGCACTGATGCCCAGGCTCAGGGTTGGGGCAGGTGTGCCAGCTATGCTCTGGGCCACCAGTTCTGACCAGCCCTCTCCTTCCTGGGATTATCACTGCCACTTTCCTGGAAATCTTGTGGGAAAATGGGACTCTTAAAACAGGTGACTTTTTTTTTTCTCTCACCTCCCAGTCCTCTATAGAGCTCTGCCACTGAGCAATCTTGTCAATATTCTCAAGTCTCCGCTTCCGTTCATTGATGAGCCGGGCCACATTCTTCATAGCATGTAAGGCGGCTTCCACGTCCTTAAAGTCCCTGTGACAGGACAGACAGCAGGGGCTGTGACCCACAGCAGAGCTACTTCCCTGGCCCATGCCTTCATCTCTTCTTCTAGCACAATGGGATGTCCTAGTTCTGTCCTCTACCCTGTTATGACCAAGGGTTCTGACAGATAAAGCAAAAGGATGACAGGACGGGCAGCGTATGGGCTCCCAGTGGTCATCCTGTAACTGCTCTATCTCTGCTTCTCCTTGCAGAAAACTATCCCCTTGAGAAAGCTAATACAGAGATGTCTGCCCCTTATATGTATCAGTTCTGGCCAGGCCTGGCTCTGCACTCAGGAATTATTCTTGGCAGTCTCATAGAATCATACAGGATGTCAAGAATTGAACCCGAGTCAGCCAAGTGTAATGCAAGGGCCCTACCTGTTGTACTATCAATCCGAGATAGACATTTGAGCAAAGAATGCTGTTGTTCTTGGGCGTAGAATATCATTACAGTGTGTAGAGTATTCGCCTTGCAAGTGGCCGACTGGGTTTGATCCCCAGCACCTTGTATGGCCTCCCAAAACTTGCCAAGAGTGACCCCTGGTTAATAAACCAGGAGTAATCCTTGAGCACAGCTGAATATAGCCAAAAAATGTTCTCCGTCTGTTCTAATCAATAAATACTGTCCATGGAGGAATTTTTCTTTTTTTGCTTTTTTTTAGGTCACACCGGCAATGCCCAGGGGTTACTCCTGGCTCTGTACTCAGGAATTACTCCTGGCGGTGCTCAGGGACCATATGGGATGCCGGGATCGAACCCAGGTCAGTCGCATGCAAGGCAACGCCCTACCCGCTGTGCTATCACTCCAGCCCCACATGGAGGATATTCAAAGCTCTGTCCATGAAGCTGTGAGTCCCCTGACCCCAGGCTTCTCTCTCTCTCTCTCTCTCTCTCTCTCTCTCTCTCTCTCTTTTAATTTCTGTCTCTTTGCTCAATCCTGCTTCACACCTATTCACCGGGGCTGGTCCAGACATTACCTCTGAGCACTGACAAGTAGGAGAGCAGGGACTCTTCAGCTGGAGCCCTTGTACCCGGTGCAGCCATGCCCTGCATACTCCCAGCCTTGGTTCCTCAAGCCAGCTCCCCTCTAACCCTGTACCTGTGCTGGGGGCGTGTACTTCAGCAGTTCAGCCAGCTGAAGTGGGTACTTGCAGATCTTCTGCACTGGTGTCAGCAGAAAACCATCCAGGGAGATGTCGATCATCTTCTGTAGCAGTCGGCAGGTCTCAAAGAAGTACACATACTTGCTGAGCTTGGCGAGGCGCGAAAGCCTCAACGCAGGCGTTGGGGTGATTGTTGCAGTACTCGGAGTAGATCTGGAAGTCTGCTTGCTGTGGGCAGAGCTGAGGTTAGGATCACTGCCTCCTGCTCACCCACAAGTCCCACACAGGTTCCAGAGGGAGCAGGAGTGGGCGGAGGACCCAAGGGCCACCTATGGACTTCCTGGGATACTAGGAAGGCCCCCACACCCAGGAGGGAGTCATGAGAGGCCCTTCCCACCTGGAACAGGACCCTCAGCCCAAATTCTGGCTCTACATTAGCTCTTCTGGGCGAAATCAATGATGCTGAGGACGACGGGGTAGCAAGGACCGAGGGAGAATGAGAGACTGGGGTGAATATGCCAGGGCCTCCGGGGCGTGCCTCCCTAGGCTATCTACATCAGCAGACAGTACCTTGCTTCTTTCTCAGGAGTGCTGGCTTCAAGTCTACAGGACAGCCACAAATCCAACACAAGGGACTCATCAGAAACTCACTGATGCTAGCTTGCTGGTTCCTTTCTTTCATTTTAATTTTTTGTGTTTGTTTTGGTCCACACCCAGTTGTGCTCAGGCATTATTCCTGATTGGGTGTGGGTATCAAACCCCTGCTGGCCTGTGTGTTAGGAAAGTGCCCTGCCCTTTGTCCTATCACATACCTGTCTTCTTTTCCTTTCTTCCTGCAGTCCCATGGACAGCCCCAGGGTCTGCAAGGTGGGCACTCACTCTACCCGAGCGCTGTCCCTGTACTTACTTTGTAGCAGAAACACACCAGGTCTGCCACTTATACCCCGGACTGAGAACAGGTCCCCAGGTGAGGCGCATGGCTGAGGAATTTCCCACCCCATATCACAGCTCTGCCCCCACAGTCACCTAGTCACTGCGTTCTCCTGCCTCTCTGCCGAGCTGCCCAAGGCCTCCCTTCAACCGCGGGTCACTGGAGTGGCCATGACTGACCTTCCCAGCACCCACCCACCTTGATGGACTGCGCCTGATGGTCTTGAGGACAAGACAGAGGGGCAGCAGAGCCTGGGCTCTTGTGTGGTCGGGCCCAGGCAGTGGAGCCCGCCTGCAAGGCCACTGGCATTGGACAATTTCAGCAGCCACAAACACCCAAGTTTGCTCCCCGTGCGGGGGCCCCCCACATTTGCTCAGAACAGCCCTAGATCAGCTCTGGCCTCCGCAAAACTGTGCAGGCCCTGCGCCCTGCCGGGAACCCTCTGATCTAATCCCGAGTGGCGTCAACACACAAGAGAGGGGGCTGGTCTCAGGGAAACGGAGGCGAGGGGTGGAGACCCTGCGCTCACGTGCTCCAGGAAGCAGGCGCCCAGCTCGCTGAGGTGCGGGCGCTCGCGGTTGACCCTGCGCTCCAGCGCGGTGACGAAGGCCCGCTGGCAGCGGTAGATGTCCTCAATGTTGCCGAAGATGGCGCGCAGCTGCTCGTCGCTGAACATGTCGGCGCGTCTGCGACACTGGCGGATATAGCCCTGCGGCACGGGGCGGGGGGGCGTCAGCGAGCCCCGCGGCCCCCGCCCCGCGCCCCCGGCCGCCCCTCACCTCGCAGATGTCGCGCAGGTGCTTGATGTAGTCACGCTCGGTGCTCAGAATCTCATTGATGACGTTGGTCCGCATCTGGTCCTTGCTGCTCTGCGCCTCGGTCCCACCACCCTGCGCCTCGCGCTCCCCGGCCCGCAGCGCCTCCTCGTAGGCGGGCTCGTCCTGGTTCACCCGCAGCTGCAGGCAATGCGCGCGGTCAGCTCCTGCCTTCCCGCGCGGCCACCCGGGGCGCCGACAGGGCCAGGACGGGCGAGCGTCCACCCGAACACCTCCCTGCCGGCGCCGCCCCTGAGTGTATCCGTGCGTGGGGTCGCTGCCCACTGTTGCTCCCCGGCACAAAGAACCGTATGGGGCCGCTGCTTCCTGCAGCTAAGGAGGGGCTGCGTTGCAGCGCGGGCAGCCGGGGAAAGTACTAACTGCCCTTCTTCCCACCTCTCCTCAGGGCCTGGATATATCCCACTGCTCTCTCCTTGGCTCTTTTGTTTTGGGGGCCAGACATTGCGCTGCTCAGGGCTTACTCTTGGCTCTCTGCTCGGGAATCACTGCTGGCGGGCTCAGAGGGCCATTTGGGTTACCCAAACCCGACAGAACCCAGGTAGGCTGTGTGCAAGGCAAGCCCCACCTGCTTGCCGCTCCTGCCCGACAGAACCCGGTAGGCTGTGAAGCAGGCCCCACCTGCTTCCTGCTCCCTGGTCCGCTTTTCTAGGTACATTCACAGTTCCTGCCTCCCGAGACTGGAGGCTGCTACTAGCGGTGGGGCGGGGATGGGGCCTGGGTCCCCTCTCAGTATCTCTTGATTTTAGAAATGGCAGGAATGACTTGTTCCTGCCTCAGTATCCTTGGGAGTAAATGTCCATCGTGCAGGTGTTCAGCGCGGACCCATGTAAGTGTTTCTTCAAACTGAGCACAGTAAAGTGAACTGTTTGTGCTGTACTCTAATATGCTGTTCCTTTGCGGGGAGGCCTTGTGGCTGGAGCAGGGCTGGGGGTGGTGATGGCTCAGCGCATGGTCTTCCAGAGACAACCCCTTCCCCCTGGCCCTCCACCCCCAACACCCACCCAGTTTGCAGCCTGAAAGCCTGCTGGAAGATCACGCCAGCACTTCAGACCCAGAGTAGTTTCACACTTGTATATTTCTGAGGCAGACCTGGAAGGGGGGGTGGGAAACAGGGGCACACCGTACCCGCACAAAGCTGGCCGGAAACCATCCCTCTCCATCGGCCACACGGCCCCACCACCACTCTCTGTTCGTGGCATCCATTACTTCAATGACATCCCCAGCTTTGAAGCCCAGTTCCTGATCATCCATGGTGACATGGTCCCAGAGTGCTTCTGCGCAGACCACACTGCCATCACTGATGAGCTGTGGAGAGAGCCAGGATAGCAGTCAGTGAGCTGAGCCAAGACCAACCTCTGCTGCGGCAGGGCGCTGCTGACCTCTGCTTCCTCACCTCAGTCACCTGCTACCTGTGGGGGGAGAGACTCCTGCCTGAACATACTCAGATCAGCAGGGGCGCATGAGGAAGCTGGAGGCATGTGGGCCAATCCTGCCAGGTGCCTTCTTCCCCATGCATAGGGGGCGCAGAGCTGTTCCTGCCTCTCCCTGCAGCTTTGGCTCCTGGTGCTGGCTGGGACAGCACAAGCTGCATTTCTGCTGTTCCTGAGTTTTAGGTAGGTTCCTCCGATGTGGCAGTGGGAGAGCTGCCAAGATGAGGGAAAGGTCCTAGTTCCTTCCTGTCAACTTTTGTGGCCTCTGCAGTCCCCGCGAGGCCACCTGACAATGCTGCCTCAGGGAGGCATGGAGGGCCTGGGTTCATACACCTTGTTGCCTACAGCCCAAACTAAATCAGGCTCCAAGCTCCCTGGCTGCAGAATTGTTTGAATTCTTCTTTCCCTGGCTCCAGGAGAGGCAGAATCATTCTCAGGAGCATTCTTGTATACTCGGGTACCGAGTCCACTACTTCAAACCTGCCAACATTTCTTTTTTTTTTTAAGTTTGTTTTATTTTTTTTTAATTAAACATTTTATTATACTACCGTGAGATATACAATTACAACGCTGTTCCTGTTTGGAGGTTTCGGTCACATAGTGTTCCAGCACCCGCCCTCCACCAGTGCCCATTTCCCACCATCAATGTCCCCAATTCCCCTCCCTCCCATAGCCTGCCTAAATGGCAGGCTCTTTATCTCTTTACTTTCTCCCCTCTCTCTCCCTTCCTTCTCCTACACATTGTGGGTTGCACTACATACACTTGGAAGCCATCATGTGCTTTTTTTTGCCTGTATTTAATGCTCAGTTCTATGTTGGCATCAGCCCTTTCGACATTTATTCACACATGTTCCCTTCTCTGTCTTACCTAACCTCTCTGACTCCCTCACGCTTGCGGTAATTTCCACTTTTGGTAAGACCACCTGATATATTTATGTCATGCAAATAAATGCAGTCATTCTATGTCTCTCTCTTTCCTTCTGACTAATTTCACTCAACATGATCCTTTCCATGTCTGTCCATTTATAGGCAAATTTCATAACTTAATTTTTTCCTAACAGCTGCATAGTATTCCATTGTGTAGATGTACCACAGTTTCTTTATCCAGTCATCAGTTCTCGAAACCTGCCAACATTTCTTGAGTACCCTCACTCCACTGCAAGAATCGGGTGTGGTCCTCACACTGGGAAGGATATTTCTTCCACAAGATGTAGGCGGGCTGCCCCTCAGGTGAAGTTCATGCTTGGAGCCACCCTGTGCTGTGGACCCACACCTGCCTGGTCCTAATGCAGCTCACTTCCTACTCCTTCTGTGGTGAATGGTTGAGGGACACAGCAGGGACAGGACCAGCTGCTAGGGCCGCCTGCAGGTGCAGTCCACAACCTTCCTTTGTGCGCACCGAGTGTGGTACAATGACAACTGGCTCTTTGGCCAAGTGGTCATACACAGTCTGGGCACATCACCAGACAGGTCTCTGTGCCAGCTGTTTTCTCTTCCTACTTGTGCCCACCCACTTCTCAAGGTGTGAGTCCTTCCCTGGCTTCATGTCTGGTAGCAGTCTTAGGGGACTGTAATCCCCACATCTCAAAGGAAAACAGTAGGTGTAGCAAAACTGGTGAACCTTCTCCGAGCACAACGAAATCATCCCTCAGAAAACCCTGCAGCCTGTGTTCACCTGAGCACACATGCCCAGCTGGCAGGGGCTTCAGGTGGTTGATAGCTGCAGGAACTGCTACACGCTCCATCCAGGGGCCTGGCCATTCTCCATAGGAAGGAGCAGCCCAAGGGATCACCTTGATCACGCTGGGAAGACCCACTGTAGGCATGTCCTCTTCTGCGGGCAGGCCCATCCCCAGGACCATCCCTGCTGGCTTCAGCATGATGAGATGGCACAGGAGGACCCAGCCAATGAAGTGGCTCGGCCATCCCCTGAGGCTCTAGGGAAGTGGTCAGAGGCCAACGGAAAAACAGATTCGGAGCTGTCAGAGCCAACGGGAAGAACGGTTACAGTAAAGTCCCCTCCACTAACAGATGGAGCCCCTGGTTGCGCACACATGTGTACTCTGGTATATGTGGATGCATGTAAACACATGTCAGTGTGTGTGCATGTGCATGTGTGTGAACATTGACCACTTCTTGAGATACTGAACCACTCACTTTTGGAGCTCTCAGGAAGAGGCTTAAGCTCATAGGAATGTAACAGTTTTAATCCCAAGAAGTGGGTGTCTTGAAACTCTTTTTTCTACACTACCTTCCCCACCCCTCAGCAGGCTCTTTCACTTCCACAAGATGGCCAGTGGAGTGTGAGGGCCAAGAGCAGGTCGCAGCCCTTCCAGTCTGCACACCCTTCAGGACAGAGCAGAGAAGGCCAGCAACTCCAGCTGGACCCCAGGCTGGGAGGAGGGAATGTACCCACAAGGCCTTCCTTCCCACAGTTTCTGTCCCAGAATCAGATTTGGTGTCTCCCACACAACTGAGCAAAGTCTCCCCCTGCTTTTTCCTGAGACTTCCCCCACCCCTCCTCCAGCCCATCCCCTTGGAAGGAGAGAGTTGCTGTGGACAATGCAGGTGGGGAGCCCCAGCAATCTGCCACACCTTCACAGACCAGCTCCCACTGCCATCGGGCTTACCAAGCCCTTTGTGGTGGGAGAGGAAGGGATGGTGCTCACCCTTTACAGATTTTCAGCACCTGACTGGACCCACGAGACAGGAGCTTGATGGACACACCCTGATGTCTGTGCCTTGTCCCCCAGGGTACCCACAGCACTAGCAAACTTCACTGGGGCCACAAAACTCCCATGTCCACCCCCCACTGGGAGGCACACTGATGGTCACCGTGTCTGCAACATCACCAAGAGGTCAGAGACACAGCCCACCTCTCCGATGGCCACGGGGCTCAGGCTAGGCAGAGGCCCTCCAGGTCTGAGGGGTGCCCCACCCACGCAAGATGCCGCTCAAACGCTGGGGCGGGGCACCAGCTCAACTGGGCCTGGCAGTGCGGGGCAGAAGATGGCTTGAGGTCTGGGTTGTTTATGTGGAGGTCATGGAAAACCTGTCTCAATGATGGGCCAAGTTCAAGTCCAAGTCGGGAAGAGAGAGTATGGACAGGGAGGCAGAATATCAACCTGTCTCCTGAAGACCATCCATCCGTCCAGCCCCGCCCCATCCCTCTGCCCCCAGAACGGTTGTTGGAGCATTGTAGTCTCAGTCTAGCAAGAAAGCGCAGTCAGAGGGCACAGGCAGAGGGGTAGGGGTTCTGCCTAACATCTCTGAAACCCTAAAATGGCAAGGCTACTGCAGGTAACATGGAGTCCACGCATCCTGCCAGCCATCTCATCCCACGCTCAAGCGCGTCCAGTTCCGCTCACTCCCAGCCTGGTCACATGCCTGCGGCTTCCCGGGCGCAGCGGCCGCCCTCGGGCATGGCCAGGCTGCATCCGCGCCATTTTACACTCTCACCAAGCCCTGACACATGTGGCACGCACACACCCAGCCCAGACACATGCACGCATGCACACACGCGCTGCATCACGCCCCTGAGTGGTCCGCCTCAGGGTTCGCGCGCGCACCAGGCTCTGGGTCCCGATCTCCCTTCTGTGTGCGGGGAGGGGATGGTAGCAACGGGGTCGCCCGGCGGAGCGCGACAGCGGAGGGGCCCAGGCCGCGGCACTCACCGCGCGCGCTCACCCGCGGCACCCGGTCGGGCGGTCAGCGGAAGGCCAGCAGGAATATCAGCACGACGTTGACGAGCACGAGGAAGGCCAGCACGGAGAACACCACCACGCGCTGCGCGCCGGGGGGCAGGTTGCAACGCAGCACCGCCCGCAGGACGCTCCCGGGCGTAGTCGAGCGTCCCCGAGAGTGCGGGTCCCTTGCCATGGCCGTGGGCCTTCCGGCTGTTCGCCGCCCCCAGCTACGGCCGCACCTGGGCGGGTGCGAGGGGCGGCGAGCGCCCGCAGGGGGCGGAGCCGGAGGCAGCGCCCGGCCGGGGTTTCTCCCTCGCGCTCCCCGCAACGTGCGCGCCGCGTCTCCCCCAGACGGCCGGCGCCCTAGCAACGAGCCGCAGAGGGGCGGGGGCCTCTGGTCTGGGGGGTCTCCGGAACCGAGTCGCTTCCCCAGCGTAACCAACAGTCCTCCCGAGCTGACCCCGAGCACTGATGACCCCCATGGCTCTTGGGGTGTCTTGGGGCCTTGAAGTTCCAAGCACGCTTGGGGCATTCGGCCAGGGTTTCCCCGTGCCGACACCATGGGCGGCCCTGGGTCCTGCTTCCCAGAATTAATGCAGAAATAGTGGTGGAGAGGATCTGAACTTATTCCTAAAGACCTCTACTCAAGATCCTTACTCCACGGCCCTTTTCTCTGGAGAAGGCAGCTGGCTTCTGCACCTCCCAACCCGATTCCTACCCCCACGTTTTCCTGCAGTCTACTGGACAAACGAAAGCTGTATATATTTAAGGTGCATACCTTAGTATTTTAGTATATGAATATGCATGTGCATGTATAGGCATGTATTGTCAATAATCACAATCAAGCTAATGACCACATTCAAAGAAGCCAGACGACCCCCCCCACTCCATGAGGGCCGCCATTTTCCACATCCAGACTTCCCTCTGGTCAGAACTCCACCCAGCAGAAGAGCCTATCACAGCCCGCTCATCAAGACCCACCCTGCAGCAGTTGTTTTCAAGGCCAGCCCAAGGACTTGATCCAGAGACTCACAGACATGGGGGCAGAGCTGCTACCGGCTCTCCCTGTGCCCAGCCGCACACGAGGCGCCCAGGAGGGATGGCGGGTTCTAGCCCTGGCCCACCACCCCAGCAGAGCCTCGCAAGAAGCCAGACGACCCCCCCACTCCATGAGGGCCACCATTTTCCACATCTGGACTTCCCTCTTGTCAGAACTCCACCCAGCAGAAGAGCCTATCACAGCCTGCCTGGCGCAGTGGCTAAATGCTAGAGATCAGAGGTGACTGCAGGAGTATGCCACCCGCACGGCAGAGCCTGGCAAGCTACCCATGTCATATTTGATATGCCAAATACCAGTAACAATTATAGACCTCATTCCCATGACCTGGTGGAATGGTTTGAGGCTCTTTATGTTCCTGGAGCAAGCAGATGCCCTTGGGCTCTACTCGCATGAGACAGGACATATGGACATGTTACTGGTGCCCGCTCGAGCAAATCGATGATGAACGGGAAGACAGTGATACAGTGATACAGTGACAGTGATCAATTTATATGCTTATTCCCATTTTTCCTGAGTGCGAATTAAGATTAACCCTTTAGCAAATTATAAATACACTTAAAATTTACCCCCTTAGCAAATTATAAGTACATTAAGGTAGTCACTGTGATAAAAGTTAAATCTGGAGCATTTACTCATTTTGCTTTGCTAAAACTGCAGCCTTTGACAACTTCTCCCACGTCCCTCATATGAGGCAACATTCTACTCTACTTTCCGCTTCTATTAAAGTTTAGTCTCCACACTTAACCCTCATATGAGGCAACATTCCACTCTACTTTCCGTTTCTATTAAAGTTTAGTCTCCACACTTAAGTGACAGCACAGTCATCCCATGACTTGCATAACTCATTTAGCATGACGACTATACATTTCATCACAAATGGCAGTATTTCTCTGTTAAGGCTAATCAACTCCACCCAGAAGACCAGACTATCACAGCCCGAATCATCGACACCCACCCTGCAGCAGTTTTTTTTTTCAATCCGGCCCAGGTATGCTGAACCAGAGACTCTCAGACATGGGGCAGAGCTGCTACTTGCTCTCCCTGTGCCCAGCCACTCATGAGGCCCTCGAGAGGCATGGCGGGTTCTAGCCCTGGCCTGCTACCCCAGCAGAGCTTCACAACAAGCCAGACAACACACCCTACTCCATGGGTGCTGCCATTTTCCACATCCGGACTTCCCTCTTGTCACAACTCCACCCAGCAGACCAGACTATCACAGTCCGGCTCATGTGGCCGCATCAATAAATACTTTATTTAGAGGTGACTACAAGAGTAAGCCATCCGCACAGCAATCCTGGCAAGCTGCTCCTGTCGTATTTGATATGCCAAATACCAGTAACATTTATATTAGGTCATTCCCATGACCTAATATAATGGTTTGAGGCTCTTTATGTTCCTGGAGCAAGTGGATGCCTTTGGGTTCTGAGACAGGACATATGGAGATATTACTGGTGCCCGCTCTAGCAAATAGATGATGAACGGGAAGATAGTGATAGTGATAGAAGGCTAATCAATACTTTCTGTACACACACACACACACACATTAGAGATTTTCATTCATCTTATAACTGGCACCTACTTCTATTCTTGGTGATCGTGATTGCAAGGATCATGGAAATGGATCTTTCCATGGATCTTTTCAAGATCCTTATTTCATTTCCACAGACAGATAGAGGCACAGAAGTGGGATTTCTCAGTTATGTAGTAGTCCCAGTTTGAGGGGTGCTTGGGGGATGCCTGGTAGTGCTCAGAGCTCATTCCTGGCTCTGCACTCAGATCACTCTGGCAGAACTTGCAGGACCATATGTGGTGCTCAGGATTGAAACTGGGATGGTCCTGTGGAAGGCAAAAGCCCTATTTGCTGAACTGCATGATCACATTTAAAATTTGAATCCTCCCTATCATTTTCTGTAATGACAATACCAATTGATATTCCCTCCAGCACTGCTCAAGGGCTTGCTTTCCCCACTTCATTGCCCACATTTATTAATTTTTAAATCTTGCACTGTCTAGGGGTTGTGCACCTACTCAGTTTTGTTGCTCCCACACTGTCTAGGGTGCTCATGGGGCTCACAAAGCTGACATGTTGCTGGAACACAGGCTTGCCAGGGGTCAGCCTCTTTAGTGGTGTTCATGCACATTCTGGTAGCAGTGCTTGCTGGGGCACTTTTTGACTGTGTCCCTACACGTGTTGGGGATGTTACAATGTCTGTGGTGCTTCCACACCTAGTCATGGAGCTCACACTACCGGATGTAGAGATTTGGAGATCACACCTTGTCACTGAGGATGCCAAGCAGAACTGCTAGGATGTATTCAGCATCTGTGGCATTCATGGGGCTGGGCTTGGGTTGAATTTGTGAACTTACACTGGAAAGGTAGGTGCTTGGCTATCCCTGGGCCCCCACCTATACCTACCTTCTGTCTTTCTGGCTTATTTGTTTTGAGCTACACCTCTGGAGGCTGGTCCTGGATTGGTATCTACAGGAAAGTATAGCACAGGGAGTTGTTCCTGTGCTCTACTACTGAGTAACACCCCTATCCCTCCCCTCATTATATTTTAAATAAGCAGTCATTCTAAGAGATGTGAATTGATGTCTCAGATCTTGGGCTTGATTTACATGTTTGTGATTGTCAGTGCTGCTGAGCACCATTCCACACCACTGCTGACCACGTTTATCTTTTATGTTTGGTTTTGAGGCCATAAACAGGTGTACTCATGGTTTATTCCTGATTCTGCATTACTGCAGGCAGGCTCAGGGTACCATATGGGTTACCAGGGCTCAAAACCAGGTTAGTCGCATGCAAGTAAAGTACCTTACGTGCTATACCCTCATTCTGGCCCCATCTGTATTTATTAGTTTTTATATTTTTAGAAATATCTATTCAAAGTCTTTTGCCTATCTTTATAATTGGATTACTTGTTTTTGTTTTTCCTTTGAGTTATATAGAGTTCATTATATTTTTTGGATATTAGTCCTTTACTCTCTCTTCTCTGTCATTTCCAGGTTCTCTGGTTAGAAAACCACTTGGAACCCAGCAAACGTGAAGTATGCAGAGGCAGAGAGGGCCAGGGATGAGGGGTGAGGGATCAGGGGGTGAGGAAGACTGGCTGCATTTGGAAAGCCCAGGTAAATGAGCCTGTCACTGGAGAACTACTGGTTAGGGAGCTGACGAGTAAGGGTCTAATGCTGAGAGCAAAACCGAAAGGTACTTCCTGGACCCAGTAGACGATAGTAGTACAACGATTCTCCTGCTGCTGCCAGCCAGTCTCTGGTGCCACCTCCATCCTCAGATAGGAAGTCACATTCCAAGGAGGAAATGACTTGCCTCAGGTCTGCTACTAGCTAGTGGCAAAACTGGGTCAGACCCAGGGTATGGGTCTCCAAATCTGGGCCATTCATCTCATCTTGTACTCACCTCTTTCAGAGAAGAATTATTTTGGGGGGTCTGGGGGGAGCACAGATGCACCCAGCTGTGATCAGGGTCTACTCTTTAGCTCTGTGCTCAAGGATAACTCCTAGTGGGCTCAGAGGACCATATGAGGTGCCAGATGCACATTAAGGCAAGTGTCCTACCCACTGCATTATCACTCTGGGCCATCAGGGGAGAATTTCTTGTCCTTTTATTCATCAAGGAATCTGGGAGGTTGAGGGAAATGATGACCAGATGAGAGTATCTCTTCCAGCCTCTGTACCACTGACCGGTTCCCTACCTGGACTGGCCTTTCCTGTTCTGTACCTCTGGGCAGTTTGGCTTTCAGGGCACCTGCTCTGACTTCAGGAGAGACCAGAACCTTAGAGCACCAGGCCCTCTAAAATACCTTGGTCACTAAGTGACCTTAGATATCAAGAAAGAACTGGAAAAAAAATCAGGAAAGAAACTCTTTAAGCAGCCCAAATTGGTGTTGTGCAAGTCACATTTGCAATCACCCCATTTCCTCACCAGGGTGCCCTCTGTCAGGATTATTCTATCCTTGTGGAACAGTCCTGGACCTGCACTGGCCTTGTCCAAGCATCTTAGAATAAGCCACTCATCAAGGACCCTAAAGACACCTCAATACCAGCAACAAGATGTAATAACATCACACGTTTCCCTATCAGGTAGGAGTTACAAGGACAGAGAAGCATCTGGGAGAACTCTAACACCACAGCAGCAATAGCCAATATGACAACTTACTGCCCAGTTCTAGACAGTGCTTCTGAATTTCATGTTGCTCTTCCTCCTTTATCACACTTACCACTGTGCTTTACTGAGAAATCACCAGGTCACACAGGTTATTCACATTCACTAGGACAGCCTAGTCCTCATGTAATCGCACAAGATGTTTATCTATATGCATGTGTACAAGCACACATACACTGTGTGTGTGTATTAGTACCAGGGACTGAATCCAGGGTATCAAGCATACAAGATATGAGCTGCACTACTGAGCCATATCCCTGGTGCTAGGAGGCCTATTTTAGGGTGATGTAAATCTGCACTTAGAGGGGTGCTTTCCAGTAAGCCTGGGCATGGTGGGGTAGAGTTCCCAGCCAACTCTGTGGCTCTTCAGAACACATATTCTCCCCCTGAACCCTGCTGCTTCTTGAGCCCCTCAGACTAAGAGGGGCAGCTGGAGTATTCAGAAAATCAATCATTAGTCTTGAATTCTACTTGAGATAAGACAATTTTGTAATTATTTCCCATCAAAACTGCTTAAGAGAAGCATAGAAAGGTATTTCTTTTGTTTTTTGGGTCACACCTGGTGATGCTCAGGGGCTACTCCTGGCTCTGCACTTAGGAATTATTCCTGGTAGTGCTTGGGGACCACATGAGATGCTGGGATCGAACCAGGATCAACCACAAGCAAGGAAAATGCCCTACCTGCTGATTATTGCTTTGGCTCCACATAGAAAGAAGTTTTGGTGGGAAAACATTTGGAGGTTTATTCCTTCTGCACTGTATCACTATCACTATCTTCCTGTTGATCATCTATTTGCTAGAGCGGGCACCAGTAATATCTCCATATGACCTGTCTCATGCTAGTAGAGCCCAAGGGCATCTATTTGCTCCAGGAACATAAAGAGCCTCAAACCATTTATATTAGCTCATGGGAATGAACTAATATAATTGTTACTGGTATTTGGCATATCAAATAAAACAGGGCAGCTTGCCAGGCTTGCCATGCAGGTGGCATACCCTTGTAGTCACTTCTAAATATAGCATTTATAGATGAACCGTGCGGCCGCTATGCGGCCGTGAAGACGGGCTGTGATAGGCTGTTGCTGGGTGGAGTTCTGACGAGAGGGAAGTCTAGATGTGGAAAATGGCGGCCCGATGGAGTGGGGGGGTCATCTGGCTTGTTGTGCACTGTATATTTTGAACAAAGTATCAGTTAACAGCGATATGGAAGCATCTGGAGTCAGACTGGGGAGGAGAGCTTGGCCTGCAAGTAGGTGGTGAGGACATCATCTTCCTCAGGATTATTGAGAGGTGTGTCAAGCCATCTATTCACGGGCTGATTCAGCCTGTCTGTAAACTACTCCTCTCTGAGGGAAACAGGTGCTTCAGGACACTGAACTGTGAATTCTAGTTTTGTTTGTTGCGGAGTCACACCTGGTGGTACTCAGAACTTGATTCTGGCTCTGTGCTTAAGGATCACTCCTGCAGGGACTCAGGGGGCCATTTGGGGTGCTGGGATTGAACCTGGGTCAGCTGTGTACAAGGCAAGCACCCAACCTGCTGTGTTATCACTCTGGCTCCCCCAATTATAGTTTTAATAAAGCAGAAATCCTGGTTTCCTCATGAACTAGAGGAGAACACGGTTTTGTAATAATTAATACAAATAAACTTTTACATAATGTTCAAGAGCACTTGAACATTAAATTAAGTGAAAATGAGTGTGTGTAGGGAGGAAGAATAGGAACCTGGGAAGAGAATGATGGTCTCAAATTTAAGGTCTCAAAATTTGACTTTCCTCAGAGATTACAAAATGAGAACTTGGCAAGGAAGTGATTTTACCTATGTGATGTTTTCCATGGGAGCTCTGAGGAGCTATGGAGTTTGAATGTTGAAAATGGCAGCCCCTCATGGTGTGGGGGTTCCTCTGGCTTCTTGTGAGACTCAAACACACGGGGCAGAGATACTACGGCTCTCCCTGTGCTTAGCTGAACATGAAGTAAGTGCCCAGGAGGGAAGGCAAATTCTAGCTCTGGCCCACCATCCCAATAAAGGCTTGCAAGAAACCAGAGGAACCCCCACATGAGGGCAGTCATTTTCAACATCTGGACTCCACAGCTCTTCAGAGCTCCACCCAAGAGAAAAGCTGATCTCTCATCAGTAAATGCATGGGATGAGAGCCTACTCTCATCATGTCAACATGATGAACGACCTAAAACCAGAGCTGCGCAGGAGGAAGAGAGCGGCATGGAATGCCTTCAAAGGCATCGAAGAAATAGCTAAAAAGGACAAAGAACCTCCGGCTCCGGGCACATCTCTTCGACTCCACCGTTCTCCCTGCATTAACATACGCCTCAGAGACCTGGGCCCTACGAAAGCAGGATGAGAATGCTATTCGGGTCTCCCAGAGAGGCATCGAAAGAGCTATGCTTGGAATATCACGCCTCACTCAAGTGAGAGAAGGAATCGGAGTTCTGACCTCCGTCGCTATTCCAGAATCAGGGACGCTGTCTCGTTTGCCAAGACATCGAAAATCAGATGGGCTGGACATGTAATGCGATTTGGAGACAACCGCTGGACTAGAGCCGTTACTGACTGGATCCCACGGGATGTCAAAAGATCACGTGGCCGCCCACCTACAAGATGGTCAGACTTCCTTGTTAAGACCCTGAAGGAACGGTTTGAGGCTCTTCATATTCCTAAATCAACCAGATGCCATTGGGCTACATTGGCACGTGATAGGGTCCAATGGAAATGTTACTGGCGCCCGCTCGAGCAAATCGATGAATAACGGGATTCAAGTGATCAAGTGATCAAGAGAGCCTACTACACAGAGTATACCACCCACACGGCAGAATCTGGAAGCTACCTGTGTCGTATTTGATATGCCAAGAACCAGTAACAATTATAGACCTCATTCCCATGACCTGAATGAATGGTTTGAGGCTCTTTGTGTTCCTGGAGTGAGCAGATGCCCTAGGGCTACACTAGCATGTGGCAGGATGTCTGGAGAGGTTACTGGTGCCTGCTCGAGCAAATCGATGAGCAATGGGAAGACAGTGATACAAGTGATGTTTTCCACCTCTTTCTTTTACTCAGGCAAGAAAAAATTTTTTTTATTTTTTGTTTTTTGCTTTTTGGGTCACACCCGGCAATGCTCAGGGGTTACTCCTGGCTCTGCACTCAGGAATTACTCCTGGCGGTGCTTGGGGGACCATATGGGATGCCGAGGATTGAACCCAGGCTGGCACAGGCTGGCACAGCCTGGCCAGTGCAAGGCAAACGCCCTACCTGTTGGGCTATCGCTCCGGCCCTGGCAAGAAAATGTTAAGCAGCAAATATATTAACTTGACATGGTTGCCATAGCAACTGTTGAGCTCATGAAGTCAAGAGGATCAAATTAGTTCTCACTGGCCCTGGGAATGCTGGACTGGTTGGAGGGTTGGGAGCGGGTAGGGATAAGTTCTGGCTTCCCTTGGGCCAAGCAGTATTTTCATTGATAGATGGCTTTACAGGGTTCACTAAGCAGGGAGAGAATCAGACTTAGTTCCAGGATGCTATTCAAGTTCTTAAACTCCAGGAGGGCAAAGGGGAGGATGCTGTTCCTCAGTCGCTGTATACATAGGAGACATACAAGCTGAAACAGTGCTGTGTACACATATGCCAGTAATGCTTAGACTGGGATTCCGCATTTGCAGACTGGCTGGGGTCACTCTGAATGTTGAACCTACTGTCCCAGCCGCTTCCCGAAACCCATGCAGTCCTGACCCTACCTCGTTGATGGCCAGCTGCTCACCACCCTCCAGGGTGTCTGTAGTGGTGACTGGAGCTATGCACCTCCTCGTACAGGTCCTCTTCACTCCCCGCCTCATCAGCACAGATGGCCTTGTCTAGAGCTCCGTCAGGGATGGCTGAAAGGAGAGACACCAGCTGGCAAGGAGGAGCTGGGAAGGGGACAGAAAAGGACAGGATCCTGTTCAGAATGAGCACTCCTTTTATGGGAGAAGATCGGAGACTGATTTCTTAAACCATTTGGCTGAAAAATCAAGGTCTGGTTGACTTTCACACCATCAGTCTTAATCATCAACCAGCAAGGGCCTACCAATACCTGAACAAAGAAATACCTAGTGCCGTACTCAAGTGTCCTTCCAGTAGAATCCAATTCAAAACCATGTTCCAATATATCAGGGATGGAACAGGATCTTTAAGAAAAAATACTATCAATTTATTATGAAATGTATGTTTCTTAATTCTTTGTTCTAGCAGTGTTCTAGATGGAGGCCATGTGGTGCCAGACTTCATGCTTGAGGACCCACACCATCCCAGGCATGCTCTCAGCTCTCTGAGCTACATTCTGGTCCTGAAACATATATTTCACGTATATTTCTTAGTGTATGTATAACAGGCAGTGGACATACTTAGTCCTAAATATCCACATACACACTTATAAACATGCAAATATAGCTTGAAAATTAATGAATATACATTTTACTCATTACCCCACTTAAGAAAAGCAATTTCTTTCTTTCTATTTTTTTTTTTTTGCTTTTTTTGGTCACACCCGGCAATGCTCAGGGGTTACCCCTGGCTCTGCACTCAGGAATTACTCCTGGCGGTGCTCGGGGGACCATATGGGATGCCGGGAATAGAACCCGGGCCGGCAGGAGCCGGCGTGCAAGGCAAACGCCCTACCCGCTGGGCTATCACTCTGGCCCCAATTTATTTCTTTTAAGTTTTACATAGTTTGACCAATGATATAGGCCAATTAAGCAGCTAGCTTCACTTCCTGGCTTTTTCACTCACATACTCATGCAGCTATATCTTTGCTGTTTTTTTTCATATTCACCAAATACACATTTTTGTATTTCATGAGTCCTTAGGTAGTTTTTTTTCCTCAACACAAACTATAATCCTAACACTAATCCTAATTTTAACCAAACTCTAATCCAAAATCTACCTTTAAATGTCACCCTAACCCATATCTTTATGTTAAATAAAATTGTAACCTTAACTTTAACCCCAAACACAAGCCCTATTTGTAAACCTAAATCAAAATCAAACCTTAACTGTTACAATTAACCTAAAATCTTACCATGATACCTACATGATACCTAACCTGAACCCTTACCATGATAGTAATTATAATCCTAACTTTTTTTTCAATTTAGAAACAATTTTATTATATCACTGTGAGATAGACAACTACAGAGCTGTTCATGATTGGGTTTCAGTCGCACAGTGTTCCAACACTCATCCCTCCACCAGTGCACATTTCCCACCACCAGTGTCCCCGTTTCTCTCCCACCACCCCTCTCCCCCAACCTGCCTCTATGGCAGGCACTTTTCTTCTCTTTCTCCTTTTGCACAGTTTGGTTTTCATACAAACACTGAAGGGTTATCATGTATATTTCTTCAGCTACTTTCAATACTCAGTTCTAGGGTACCATTACCGTTTCCAGTTATTATCAAACTATCAAACTTGCCCCTTCTCTTACTACCCTTCACCTTACACACACGTGGTAGATTCCTACCATTGACAAGTCCTCCTGGCCCCATTCTTGGATATTAGTGTCATACTATTTCATTTATTTATTTATTTATTTATTTATTTATTTATTTTTCAACACAGTGTAATCCTAACTCTTATCCTAACTGTAAACTTAGTCATACCCTAATCCTAATCTAACCCTAATTCTAAAAGCATATAGTCGAGCATTTGAATCTCCTGTGAACAAGCTCCAGAGTTTCTCTTAGACTGTATTTTTCAGCATCTTTTTCACTTTTTAAAAAGACCCTTGTGAGCTGATCATGGGGCTCCCAGGAGGACAGATGTGTTTTGGGAGTGGGACCATCACCTCTGGGGGGTCCCGGAAGCAGCCAGATGAGACTTACCCACCACACTAGCCGCCACCTTCGCTGTCCAGATGCTGGGATGCTACCTCAAGACCAGATTAACAGAGCAAAACGAGTTCGAGCCCAGGTACGCAGCTCCCAGAAATGGGAATCACTGGGAATTCATCAGATGGAGCCATGGGTCGGCCCCTTCCCCTCCATTTTGTCCAGCCTGGTGGCCCCGCCCAGGAGCTGCCCTGGGGCCACCAGCCATAGCATGCAGTCTCAAACGCAGCTGGGGAAGCAGGAACTCAGCTCTCCCCAGGCTCAGCTGACCATGGGGCTCCCAGGAGGACAGATGGGTTTTGGGAGTGGACCCATCACTTCTGGGGGGTTGCGGAAGCAGCCAGATGAGACTCGCCCACCACACTAGCCACCACCTTCCCTGTCTGGATGCTGGACTGCTACCTCAAGACCAGATTAACAGAGCAAAACGAGTTCGAGCCCAGGTACGCAGCTCCCAGAAGTGGGAATCACTGGGAATTCGTCAGATGGAGCCAGGGGTTGGCCCTTCCCCCTCCATTTTGTTGAGCTTGGTGGCCCCGCCTGGGAGCTGCCCTGGGGCGACTAGCCATAGCATGCAGTCTCAGATGCGGCTGGGGAAGCAGGGAACTCAGCTCTCCCCAGGCTCAGCTGACAATAGGGCTCCCAGGAGGACAGATGGGTTTTGGGAGTGGGCCCATCACCTCTGGGGGGTCCTGGAAGCAGCCGGATGAGACTCACCCACCACACTAGCCACCACCTTCGCTGTCCAGATGCTGACCATGAGGCCCCTAAGTCCATCAAACTAGTGGAAACAGTTATGTCCTTTAATGTACTGCATTCTACGATGTGTAGGAAAGTTAGGCGGGAGGGAGAGATAGAGGAGAGAAAAGACATACAGAACCCGCCAAGTAGTTGAGGTGTGGGAGGGGGAGGGAGGTGGGGACATTGGTGATGGGAGATGGTTTTGGGTGGAGCGATGGGTGTTGGAACACTGTAGAACCAAAACTCTACATGAGCACCTTGCAATTGTATGTCTAAAAGTGGTGTAATAAAATTTGGGAAAAAAATAAAAGACCCTTGCCTACTACTGGTGGTGCTCGGGGAACCATACGCAATGCTGGGGATCAAACCTGGGTTAGCCATAGGCAAGGCAAATGCCCTACTCACTGGACTATCGCTCTGGTTCTGGGTTGCACTCTTGGCTGTGGTGTTCACACAGTTGAGTGCAAACTCTTGTCACACCAGGGAAATAGCAGGGCTTCAGGGATCACACCCAGCTGTGGGGTGGTGCTAGGGATTTAATTGTGGCCTCTACAAACTGAGTTATTCCCAATCAGTGTTCTCTGTCTTAAATTGTGTTTCCATGGAGACATTTCTGCAAATGGATTCTATTCCTATGGGAGGCAAAGTAATAAACTAGAGTGATGTCAAAATTCTAATTCCCAAAAGTCTGTGGATATGTTATTTTTCATGGCAAAAAGAAATTCATGTTTCAGATGGAACTAAGACTGGTAATTAGATGACCTCAAAATAGATTAACCCAGAATTATCTGAGTGATCCCTAATAGTACTATTATTAGAAATATTACTTTTCAAAGTACACTTTAAGGATAACCTCCTCAAGATAATCCTTATCTGACATTCATACTCCAAAAACTGTCACTCATCTCTATATTTTAAATATCTGTACTGAGCATTTACTGGTTTTGGCATATCGAGTATGTGTTGGACAGCTTGCCAGGCTCTGCTGTGTGGGTGGTATACTCTCAGTAGCTTGCCAGGCTCTCTGAGAGGGGGTGGGTAGAATATTCTTGGTAACTTACAGATGAATCCGGTGGCCACAATGTGCTCTCAGTCCCTGACCCCTCGTGGTCAGTGGAGTACAGGGAGTGCAACGGGGGAGAGTTGGTAGCAGCTCTGACTGGTGTATCTGCATCTGTGGTTCAAGCATACCTGGGAAATACTTTCCTCTGTAGGGTGGGTCTCTGACAAGCTGGGCTTCTCAGATGTGCCAAAACCAGTAAAAACAATATATATCTCCCTTTCCCTGTAAAAGCCCTAAATATAGCAGCACTAAGAAGGACGAGCAAGGAGAGGCTGATAAAATCTCAGGGCCAAACTAGGCTTCCAAAACGAAGAAGGACTAAAATGACTGTACTTTCAATGCACATATGCTGGCATCGGAAGCATATATTGAGGACCTGATGGTGCAAGTGCAAAAGATCAAGTACGACATCATTGGTCTGACTGAGAGGAGAAGGTGTTAACCGCATCACGTCATCTTTGACACCGGAGAAGAACTGTTCCTCAGAACATGTGATGAAAGAGGCGTCGGTGGTGTCGGTGTCCTTGTCAACACAAACCTGGCCATGAGCATTGATTCATTTGCATGCCTAACAAACCATAGTGGATGATTACACTTGAAGAGACATGGCTCAATGCCAGAAGTTTCTATCTTCGTAGTCTACACACCAACATCCACATACAAGGAAGAAGAAATTGAGAAATTCTACATGGAACTGGAGGAGGTCTATAAAGAAGATCACACCTTCTACAAGATCATAGTTGGTGATTTTAATGCCAAGATAGGACTGAGAAGATTGGCCAAAAACTCCACATCGGGATCCATGGCCTAGAATGGAACAAACAGGGTGAGAGACTATCTGAGTTCATCATGTTGACCAAGAACATTCATGGTAACAGTTCCAGAAGACTGAATCTAAACATCGGACATGGGAATCTCCTGGTGGACAGTTCCACAATGAAACTGACTACATCGTATTCAATCGATGGTTTTGCCTGACCAATCTTGCTGTTGTCCCAAAATTCCAAACAGGATCGAACCACTGTCTTCTTCGTGCAAAATTCTACTTCACGGAACAGGGAGAAAAGGCTGCTAAGTTTAAGAAGAGAGCTCCCAGAATGACCACCAACTGGGAACTCTTTGGCACCATTGTGGCAACATGGGAAGATGCCATCATTGATGGAGAATACAACCAACTAGTCCAGCACCTCCATGATTGTGCAAAGAACGCTGAAAGAGAGAAAGCCACTAAAGGACACCTGTCTTCAAAAACTCTTGAGCTCATTTGCCAATGCAGCAAGGCTCGAGCCTCAGGCAACCATATGCTAACATCCAAGCTCACAAAGAATGCAGAGAAGTGAAAAAGGAAGATCTCAAAGAGAGAACAGCAGAAATACTGGCTGATGCAGTAGAAGCCAGGAAAAGCATTCGCAACACCCGTTTGTCCTTCATCATCTATAGAACTAAGATGACTGCCCTCCGACGTCCTGATGGATCTATCACATTTTCCAGAAAGGCAATGGAGATTATCCATGACTTCTATTCTGATCTCTTTGATAGCCACATCAACCTGCCCACATACCAAATTCCGCAAGATAGATATGTTGTTCCCAACGTTCTCCCTTCTGGAATGCCATTTCATTGATAAAGAAGGGAAGAGCAACTGGCCCAGACAAAGTCAGACTAGAACACTTGAAGAATCTGCCATCAATACTCATCAATACACTTGCTTGACTTTTCACACGCTACCTGTCTGAATGCAAGGTGCCCTCCCAATGGAAAACCAGCAGGACAGTTCTACTGTTCAAGAAGGGAGACAACCAAGACATTGGCAGCTATTGCCCCATCTGCCTGTTGTCTGTCATCTACAAGCTGTTCACTTGAGTCATCTTGAACAGGATTGGCAGAACATTAGATGAAGGACAACCATTCTAGCAAGCTGGCTTCTGAAAAGGATTCAGCACAATCGATCATATCCACATGGTAACCAAGCTCATTGAGGTTTGTAGGGAGTTCAAGATGCCGCTCTGTCTAATGTTTATTGATTTAAAGAAAGCCTTTGATTCTGTGGAGACTGAAGCAGTCATCGAAGCCCTATCCAAAGAGGGTGTTCAAATCCAAACATCAAGATCCTTCATGAGCTGTAGTATGGATTTACCACCAGGATCTCACCATTCTACAAGGAATTGATCATTGATGTCAAAAGAGGGGTTCAGCAAGGTGATACCATTTCACCAAAACTCTTCAGCGCCACCCTCAAGAAAGTCATGCGACAATTAGAATGGGAAAGAATGGGAGTGAAGCTAAACAGTCGGCAACTGCACCACCTCCGCTTCGCTGATGATATCATTCTTTTCTTTTCCCAAAATTTTATTACACCACTTTTAGACATACAATTGCAAGATGCTCATGTAGAGTTTTGGTACTACAGTGTTCTAATACCCATCTCTCCACCCGAAACTATCTCCCATCACCAATGTCCCCATCTCCCTCCCCCCTCCCACACCTCAACTCCTTGGCAGGTTCTGTATGTCTTTTCTCTCCTCTCTATCTCCTCCTCCCGCCTAACTTTCCTACACATCGTAGAATGCAGTACATTAAAGGACATAACTGTTTCTACTAGTTTGATGGACCCGGCCGTGCGACTTAGGGGCCTCATGGTCAGCATCTGGACAGCGAAGGTGGCAGCTAGTGTGGTGGGCGAGTCTCATCCGCTGCTTCTGGGACCCCCAGAGGTGATGGGCCCACTCCCAAAACCCATCTGTCCTCCTGGGAGTCCCATGTTCAGCTGAGTTTGGGGAGAGCTGAATTGCAGCTTCCCCAGCCGTGTTTGAGACTGCATGCTATGGCTGGTCGCCCCAGGGCAGCTCCTGGGCAGGGCCACCAGGCTCGACAAAATGGAGGGGGAAGGGTCGACCCTTGGCTCCATCTAGCAAATTCCCAGTGATTCCCGCTTCTGGAAGCTGCCTACCTGGGTTTGAATTCGTTTTGCTGTATTTACCTGGTTTTGAGGTAGCAGTCCAGCATCCCGACAGGGAAGGTGGTGGCTAGTGTGGTGGGCGAGTCTCATCTGGCTGCTTCTGCGACCCCCAGAGGTGATGGGTCCACTCCCAAAACCCATCTGTCCTCCTGGGAGCCCCATGGTTAGCTGAGCCTGGGGAGAGCCAAGTTCCAGCTTCCTCAGCCGCGTTTGAGACTGCATGCTATCTGATATCATTCTAATAACACCAAACATTAGCCAAGCGGCACAAATACTGGCTGACTTCGATCGAGAATGTGGAAAGATAGGTCTACAGCTGAATCTCAACAAAACAATGTTCATGAAAAATGAACTAGTTCCAGAGGCGCCATTTACTCTCAGTGGAACAAACATCTCTGAATGCAGCAGTTATGTGTACCTAGGTCGTGAAAGTCAACTTGATGAACAACCTAAAACCTGAGTTGTGCAGGAGGAAGAGAGTGGCATGGAACGCCTTCAATAGCATCGAAGAAATAGCTAAAAGGACAAAGAACCTCCAGCTTCAGACACATCTCTTCGACTCCACCATTCTGCCTTCATTAACATATGCCTCAGAGACCTGGGCCCTACGAAAGCAGGATGAGAATGCTATCGGGTCTCCCAAAGAGGAATCAAAACAGCTATGCTTGGAATGTCATGCCTCACTCAGGTGAGAGAAGGAATCCGGAATTCTGAACTCCGTCAATGATCAAGAGTCAGGTATGCTGTCTTGTTTGCCAAGGCATCGAAAATCAGATGGACTGGGCATGTAATGTGACTTGGAGACGACCGCTGGACTAGAGCCGTTACTGACTGCATCCCACGGGATGTCAAAGATCTGTGGCTGCCCACCTACAAGATGGTAGACTTCTTTGTCAAGACCCTGAACGAACGGTTTGAGGCTCTTCGTATTCCTGGGGCAAGCAGATGCCATTGGGCTACACTGTCACGTGATAGGGACAATTGGAAGCGTTACTGGCACCCGATCCACAAATTGATGAATAACAGGATGTCAAGTGATCAAGTACTGAGCATTATGCTTGTGACATTTATCATAATCCCCAAAACGATATCTGTCTCTCTCCCAAACACCATTGCTAACCCGATTAATTGATGTAGGCATTTAGTATATTTTACGTTAACGAATGAGTAAACAGGTGTCAGAGAATGCAGAAAGATTTTTCCCAAAGAATGGGAAAGTAGACAAACACGAGCAGAGACGATTATGGTAAGGATCTGGCAGAGTCAATGGCAGGAGTATGGCGAAAGCGTCACCTAAGTGGTTGAAAATGGACACAAGCACAGGACATGATGAAGCAACCACAAATCCTGGAACTTCTGGAGGCTGGGAAACTTCTGTCTCAAGATTGAGCACGTGGGGCCAGAGCGATAGCCCAGCAGGTAGGGCATTTGCCTTGCATGCGACCGGCCTGTGCCGGCCTGGGTTCAGTCCCCGGCATCCCATATGGTCCCCGAGCACCATCAGGAGTGATTCCTGAGTGCAGAGCCAGGGAGTGACCCCTAAGCGTCGACGGGTGTGACCCAAAAAGAAAAAAAAGATTGAGCATGAACTAAGAGAGACTTTGCCTTTATTTACATAGTTTTACTATCAGGGGAGGTTTCAAAGGCTGAGGCAGAAATACAGTCACCCTAGTACACTACCAATTTTTCAACCTGTCTGAATGGAGTGGGTCATTTAATTTTATCATCTAGATGCCATCAATGAAACAAAGAGGAGGCAGGTTATGCAAGTCTGAGTGAAGGTGGTGGTGGGAATATGCCCAGGAGTAAAGTTAGAAGGCCCAGGCCTTGTGCTGCCAAAGACTGATAGTGGAAATAGTGCATCTTCATACACTCCATTCCAAGCCAACGAGGCCATGGGCTTGCTGCATGGTCACATGCACTGAACTTGTGCAGAAGCTTTGAAGTGTTCATTGATATGTTCCAGAAGAACTGTCTAGCAAGTAAAAAAATTAACACAACCTGGTCTAGTCAACATAAAAGATGGCCTTCATTTTTTGATTACATTGTTTTTTCTTTTTGGGTCACACCCAGCAATGCTCAGGGTTATTCCTGGCTCTGCACTCAGGAATTACTCTGACAGTGCTTGGGGGACCCTATGGAATGCCAGAGATCAAGCCCAGGTCAGCCATGTTCAAGGCAAATGCCCTCCCCGCTGTACTACCGCTCTGGCCCCAGATTTAAAAATTTTGATGTAGGAACACAAGTTGTCTGGTTCATCTGAAAGGCAAATTGAGTGCTTAAATAGCAAACAGTGAAGAGGGCTGGATTCTATTAGGGATCATTATGACAATGACAGTAGGAAATGGTCACTCTGGACAAGAACTAAGTGCTGAGAGAAGGTAAAGTGATATACATGATACCCTTTCAATAACAGTATTTCAAACCGCAATGACTAAAAATAAAATAGCAAAAATGAAAAGTGCCACAAAGGTAGGGTGGGGGGCCAGGAGTGAATCTGGGGACACTGGTGGCCAAAAGTGTACATTAGTGAAGAGATGGGTGCTAGAATATTGTATGGCTAAAAATCATGAACAATTCTGCAACTGTGTATCTCACAGTGATTTAATTAAAAAAAGCTATTGCTGTGGGAAAATATGAGTTCTGGATTCTAGGACAAATGTGAACCCCTTTCCCTCTGAAGCACAACACTTGGACAATTCTCTGCCTCCACTTCTAAGGTAAGGTTGCAGACTGTTAACGAGGGGATATTTCCCAGGAGCCCTTTCTCCATCCAGACAGAATCCCAGAAACAACAGTCTTGGAGGGTGGCTCCCAGACTAGCACCATGCACTGAAACTCGTCAGAGAGGCTGTTTCTCAGCGCTGCCTTCCAGCCCTGCTGAGTCTGAGCTTCCACTGTGGGGCTCAACAGGCTGCATTTGAACAATCCCACCTGGTACACCCCTAGAACTACTGTTGCACAGAGCCCTTAGCAACTTACTCCAGGGAATTCTGCCCCTCCAGACAGAGAATACTGTCTTCTAGGATGACCTCAGGTCCCTTCAGAACATTCTAAAGAGCTTACACCAGCTGTGAGAGTGAAGGGGGGAAAGCTGGGCTGTTGGGGATCTGGAGGGAGACAGGAGCCTGGGCTTCCCCCAGCACCAACTACCCAGGGGTTTACGACTTGTGTACATGCACTAGAATCACACTGGGATCAAGCTCAGGAGCTCGGGGAAGTGGGTAACACTTCCAGCTGTGTGGAGATCAGGAAAGTTGAAAAATGATAAAGGATGCTGGGTACTGGTGTGTGAAAGGGCTGGTACAGAAAACCCTGGAATGCCTGTGGTCATGACAGCAGTTAAAGGAGGGTAGGAAGCCACTGGGAGAGCACCAGGGCTCTGAAGCAAGACATGGCAGAGCTGTTTCCCTTCTCAAACAGGTTGAGAAGGGGAAAGAGGAGAAAGCAAAGACAGCCTCGTTCTTGGCAGCTTCTTGCTTAGCGGCTCCCATAAATCCCCAGGTCTGAGTCTTAAAGGTTTCTCACTCCATTCCACTGACAGACTAGGGGTTGTTCAAACATGTGTCTGTAATCAGTCTGCAAACCTGATGGTTACTGTCAAACTCAGAGACCACTGAGATCTCTGAACATCTGCATTAGACAGAGGAGGTTTATTTTTTGTTTTTTGTTTTTTTTTTTTTTGTTTTTTTTTGCTTTTTGGGTCATACCCGGCAATGCTCAGGAGCTACTCCTGGCTCTGCACTCAGGAATTGCTCCTGGCGGCGCTCGGGGGACCATATGGGATGCTGGGGATCGAACCCAGGCCGGCATGGGCCGCGTGCAAGGCAAACGCCCTACCCGCTGGGCTATTGCTCCGGCCCCGAGAGAGGAGGTTTATTTAATTTCTGTTTCTCACTGGTTTTTTAGTACTTAGCAATTTCAAAGGCTTCATGCCTCTATATCTTGTGACTCATTACACCTGCCACCATTACAGAGCACTCCCCTTTATGAGTATAGACATTCACATTCCTGTAAATCAGTGTTACCTCAAATAAGCAAACAAACAAGTTGGGCCCAGAGCAAAAGTACAGAAGGGAGGGCATTTGCCTTGAGTGGCTGGGTTTGATCCCTGGCATATCACATGGTCCTCCAATCACCTCCAGGATTAACCCCTGAGCACTTTTGGGTATGGTCCCACAAATAAAACATAGGACAAGTTAAAACAAATCCCCAAACCAAATCAAAATAAAAAGAAAAATTTTGATTCTTTTTATAGGAATTACAATGCAATGAGACAATGAAGCGTTAAAAGATAATAATACCACAGAGCCAGAGCGATAGTCCAGCGGGTAGGGCATTTGCCTTGCACGTGGCCGGCCGGTGTCGGCCCCTGGTTCGATCCCGGCATCCCATATGGTCCCCTGAGCACCGCCAGGAGTAATTCTTGAGTGCAGAACCAGGAGAAACCCCTGAGCATTGCTGGGTGTGACCAAAAAAAAGCAAAAAAAAAAAAAAATAATAAAAATCCTTTTCAAGTTCTTCCAAAATACTGGAAGAGGGAAACACTTTTTCTGATTTTCTGTGTCACACCCAGCAATGCTCAGGGATTACTCCTTGCTCTGCACTCAAGAGATTATTCCTGGCGGTGCTCAGGGACCATATGGGATGCCGGGGATCCACATTGTTCTAGCCCCAAGGGAAACACTTCTGAACTCATATTTTAGGTTTCTAAAACTTTTAAAAAAATATTTATTTTCAATTGTAGGCACTGTGATTCATAGGGTTGCTCACAATAAAGATTCAGGCATACAAGGTTCCAACATCAATCCCACAGCCAATGTCCCTGTTCTCCACCAGAGTCCCCAGGTTCCTTCCCACCTTCCAACCTGTCCCCTTAGCAGGAATATTCAAAAGTTTAGTTATTGTATCTTGGGTCTCCCTTCTGGTATTGCTGCTAGCTCTATGGTTTACATATACACATATACCACATCTCTACACCACTGATGTGCTGAAGGCTCCTCCCCACCTCTCATTACTTTTCACCTCTATTTCCTTCCATGTCATTTCTATAGTCTAGGTATTCCCCTGCCCAACTTGATACCTTACATCCCCTTGTCCTATAAGTCTATTTTCCACAGATAAATAGGATCATCTGGTATCCTGCTTCTGACTTGCTTCACTTGACGGCAGTTCCTGCAGACCCCTCAAGATGCAGTGGCGCATCTTTGAGCCACTTTGCACATCTTTGTGCCACTGCATCTTGGAAGGAATGCATCACCAGGAGGCCTGGTGGACCCACCCATGAACTGCTCCCAGGCTATTGGCCGTGAACCAGAGACACAGATATATGGGGCAGAGCTGCTACCAGATCTTCCTGTGCTCAGCTGATCATGAGGTGTCCAGGAGGAAGGGCAGGTTCTGGCCCTGGCCCAACACCCCAATAGAGCCTCGGAAGAAGCCAGAGGAATCCCTGCACCCTGATGGCAGCCATTTTCAATGTCTGGATTCCACAGCTCATTAAAGCTCTACCCAAGAGAGAATCCAATCTCAAGCTCAACTCTTCAGAGCCCCACTTTAGAGAGACGCCTATTTCAAGCCCAGGTATGCTGGTCACTGGCTTCCTTGGAGATGGAGCTGGGGTCCCTTTCCCCACCTCTGTCCCATCCAGGAGGTTCAGTGGACCCACCCAGGAACTGCTCCAGGGCTGCTGCACAGTATATCAGTAAATGCAAAAATTAAGAGTGCCTGCACGGCAGAGCCTGGCAAGATACCTGTGTCATATTTGATGTGTCATTTTTGTTGCCAAAACCAGCAACAATAATAGACCTCATTCCCATGAGCTGAATGAATGGTTTGAGGCTCTTCATGTTTTTGTAGTGAGCAGAGGCCTTTGGGCTATATTAGTGTTGGATGACAGGCCTGGGAAATAGTTTGGGAGCTTTGCTGTTTTATCCACTCACAGCTTAATATATTTACATTTTCTTTTTTTTGCTCTTTTGGGTCACACCTGGCAATGCTTAGGGGTTTCTCCTGGCTCTGCACTCAGGAATTACTCCTGGCGGTGCTCGGGAGATCATATGGGATGCCGGGGGATCAAACCCGGGCTGACTGCGTGCAAGGCAAATGCCCTACAAATGGGCTATTGCTCCCGCCCCCTATTTACATGTTCTTAAGCCAGGTTTCATACTAATGAGATTTCTCTTCTACGTAAACACTGATGGAGTTTGTGGCAGTTACAGAAATCACCTTGACTCTTAATGAGTAACTTTTAACTTGTTATTATACATCTACTAAGACTTCAATGTTTTCTAGATTGGGCATAGCTCCTCTTTATACTCACTGGACCCAGAGTGGGACAGTTAGAATTTACCAGGAGACTACCATCCTAGCTATGTTGAGACTATCATTTAAGATTATAGGAAGGATCATACAGTTTGCTCTCAAGCAGGCGAGTGTGACCCTTTCAGTATACTGAGAACAAGATATTCAGAATCACCCTAGTGAAGATAATAAATAAGGAGGTCCATGTGGGCACTATCTAGATTACATGAAGCCCATAAAATTAAGATGTATTACTTTATACCAGCTCCCAGTGTTTGACATAAGAGATAATCTCTGAAGAAGGGATTAGTCCTTGGCATAATCCTTTGTTTATACCTATAATAGGGTATGGCACCACCCTTCTACACTCTTTTACTATTTAGAAGCTGTTTAGGGTTCTTTGTTGACAAGACTCTCCCTGAAGTTAGGATTTCTTTGGTGTATATAATGGGACTGACTTGAGGTACTCGCCCCCTTTTCAGTAAGGCTCTCTTTTGGGTGAGATCCTCTCTTGGTGGGACTCCTTTCTGGTAGGATACTCTTTGGTGGGATCCTCTTTGGTAGGAGACTTGGGCCCTCATGTATGGTCTAAGTTCTGCCAGAGCTAAGGTCTTCCATTATATTGGATTGTGGTGGTAGAGCTTTTGTACTATTAAAAGGCTTTTTATTAAATATTTTATTATACCACCATAAGATATACAATTACAACATTGTTCATGTTTAGAGGTTTCGGTCACATACTGTTCCAGCACCCTGCCCTCCACCAGTACCCATTTCCCACCACCAATGTCCCCAATTCCTTTCCCCTCCCATAGCCTGCCTAAATGGCAGGTTCTTTATCTCTTTTCTCTCTCCATCTCTCTCTTTTCCTTCTCTTACACATTGTGGGTTGCTCTACTTACACTTAGAGGCCATCATGTGCATTTTTTTTGCCTGTATTTAATGCTCAGTTCTAGGTTGGTGTTAGCCCTTTCAACATTTATTCACACATGTTTCCTTCTCTATCTTACCTAACCTCTGACTCCCACATGTTTGCAGTAATTTCCACTTTTGGTAAGACCTCCTGATCCACGTTTCGCCTGACACTGGATTTTGGTGTCAAAATATTTATATATATATATTATATATAATATATATAATATATATTATATATATGAATATATATGTCATGCAAATAAATGAAGTCATTCTATATCTCTCTCTTTCCTTCTGACTAATTTCACTCAACGTGATCCTTTCCATGTCCATCCATTTATAGGCAAATTTCATAATTTCATTTTTCCTAACAGCTGCATAGTATTCCATTGTGTAGATGTACCACAGTTTCTTTATCCAGTCATCAGTTCTCGGGAATACTGGTTGTTTCCAGGTTCTGGCTATTGTGACTAGTGCTGCTATGAAAATAAAAGTGCGGATTGTGTTTCCGCTGTGTGTTAAAAGGCTTTTTTGGAACTGCGTCGGACTCGTGAGTTTTCATCCATTCCGTGGCAGCCTCAGAGGTAGAAGAGAACCTCTGTCCTGGTACTGCTGGGGACCTCAGTGGCTTCCTGACATACTAGCACGTGATAGAGACAAATGGAGATGTTACTGGTGCCTGCTTGAACAATTCGATGAATGGGAAGACAAGTGATACAAGTGAAGTTTGTATATACAAGTGAAGCATATATATATATATATATGCTATATATAACTCACGATATATAGCATATATACACCACTATGTTATTATATATTATAGATATGCCACCATATATAGTTATATAGTATACACCATGGATCAGCTGATCCAGAGACTCACAGACATGGGGCAGAGCTGCTATCAGCTCTCCCTGTGCCCAGCAGCTCACAACGCGCCCGGAAGGGATGGTGGATTCTAGCCCTGGCCCGCCACCCCAGCAGAGCCTCGCAACAAGCCAGACGATCCCCCACTCCATGAGGTTCACCATTTTCCACATCCGGACCTCCCTCTCGTCCAGCAGACGAGCCTATCACAGCTCAGATCGACACCCACCCTGCAGCAGTTTTTTTTTTTCAATCCCACCCAGGTATGCTGATCCAGAGACTCACAGACATGGGGCAGAGCTGCTGCCAGCTCTCCCTGTGCCCAGCCGCTAACGAGGTGTCCAGGAGGGATGGCAGGTTCTAGCCCTGTCCCGCCACCCCAGCAGAGCCTCGCAACAAGCCAGACGACCCCCCACTCAATGAAAGCTGCCATTTTCCACATACGGACTTCCCTCTTGTCAGAACTCCATCCAGCAGACGAGCCTATCACAGCCCGGCTCGCGCGGCCACAAGTGACCGTGCAGTTCATCAATAAATGCTGTATTTAGAGGTGACTATAAGAGTATGCCACCTGCACAGCAAGCCTGGCAAGCTGCCCCTTTCGTATTTGATATGCCAAATACCAGTAACAATTGTTAGGTCATTCCCATGACCTAATATAAGGTTTGAGGCTCTTTATGTTCCTGGAGCAAGCAGATGCCCTTGGGCTCTACCAGCATGAGATAGGACATATGGAGATGTTACTGGAGCCCGCTTGAGCAAATTGATGACCGACGGGAAGATAGTGATAGTATACACTATATATATATATATATATATATATATATAGTGTGTGTGTGTATATATATATACATATATAGGCAGCTAGCCATATATATACACACTATATATATATATATATATAGTTATAGTGGTCTGTATGAGTATATGTGACTCATCTATCCTTGAACACCTAAGTATGTTTCCATACCTTAACTATGCTGCTAAGTGCTGCAATGAATAATGGTGTGAATATTTTGCATCTTAGGGTAGATACCAAGAAGTGTAATTGCTGGGTCATACATAGCTTATTCTTACTCCTGAGAAATATCTCTACTATTTCCCCATAGTGGTTGAACCAGACATTTCCATCAGCAGTGGACAAGAGTTCATTTTTCACAATATCCCCATTAAGATTCTAAACTTAGTTTATGATGCCATAATTAACCTGATACAAAAGTTAAATATATCCCCTAAAATAAATTACAAAACAATATTCCTGATTACTTACACAAAAATCCTCAATATTCAATTTGAGCGGTAAATGATAAGCTTTTAGAATACAAATCTAAAGAAAGCATTTTTCATGGTCAGCTGAGCTAGAGGAGAGCCGGATGCCAGCTCTCCCTGTTGTGTCTGAGTCTCTGCATGGTATGGCCGGTCACCCTGGGGCAGTTCTTGGGTGGCTCCACCAGGCCTCCAGGACAAGGCAGAGAGGGGGAAGGGGTGCCCCCAGCTCTATCTGACAAAGCCATGTGGTTGCAAGACATTAAACTAGTGGAACCAATAATGTCCTACTACAATCCACGATGTGTAGGAAAGGGAAGTGAGACAGAGAGATAAAAATAGAGAAAGGAGATACAGAACCCGCCATAGAGGCAGGCTGGGGGAATGGGGGGTAGGAGGTGGGGACATTGGTGATGGGAGATGAGCATGGGTGGAGGGATGGGTGTTGGAACACTGCAGAACCAAAACTCAAACATGAGCATCTTGTTTTTGTATATGTAAAGGTGGTGTAATAAAATAAAAAAGTTTCAGTAGACATAAAGTACTTTTATTTCTATCAGGCAGCTAGCCATAGGTGCTTTGAGTGCAGGAGGACTGGGTTCAAACCCTGGCACTTCATGCTTCTCCAAGTACCACTGGGACAAGCCTTGGGCATGGAACTGAAGAGTGGCTCTCCTGCAAATTTTTGTACATGATGTATTGTTATATATATATAAAGATAAATAGATAATATGTTGTTAATATATACTGCTAATATATTGTTAGCTAGGTGTCTTATTTTTATGCATCTGTAGAAATTTTGATCTGTCTGTACGTTGTTAGTACTAGGTCAAATGTTCCTATAATAATATTGGTGTTTGAGGTATTTAAAAAATAAAGAAAGCATTTCTATCAACCAATAAAATAATACCATTATTCCAGGTAACATTTTCATATATAATATTAATATTAACCATGTCATATTTATATAGTAATTAATATGTAAAAAGGAGGCAGACTGAGAGGGACCCTGAGGACATTGGTGCACATAAAGTGACACTGGTGCTGAGATTGGCAATGGAACACTGCATGCCTAAAACTGATAAATTCAGTAAAGACTAATCACAAAATCAGTCTTCAGAGAATTCAGTAGTGATCTAATTCTAATTTCTTTTTTTTTTTTTTTTTTGTTTTTTGTTTTGGTTTTGGGTCACACCCGGCGATGCTCAGGGTTTTCTCCTGGCTCTGCACTCAGGAATGACTCCTGGCAGAGCTCGGGGTACCATATGGGATGCCGGGGATCGAACCCAGGCCGGCATGGGCCGGCCACGTGCAAAGCAAACGCCCAACCCGCTGGGCTATCACTCCGCCCCCTAATTTCTATTGTGAATTGAAACCAGGTGGCTGCTTACAAAGCAAATGCCCTACTCGCTGTACTATTGCTCCAGCCCCAAGGTTTTGGGTTTCTTGGTTCAAAAGATGTCCATCTTTTTTTTTTTTTTTTTTTTGCTTTTTTGGGTCACACCCGGCAATGCTCAGGGGTTTCTCCTGGCTCTGCACTCAGGAATTACTCCTGGCGGTGCTCAGGGGACCATATGGGATGCCGGGGATCGAACCCAGGTCGACATGGGCCGGCAGTGTGCAAGGCAAACGCCCCTACCCGCTGGGCTATCGCCGCCGCGCCAGATGTACATCTTTTTTTCTATGAATTCCAAAGTTTCTAATTTGCATTAATAAGTTGTTCAAAGCATTATCTTAATATTAAAATCTGTAGTTTGCAATGATCATTTTTCGATTTTTATACTGATTAGCTGTGACTTAAAAGCATTAACTAGAGTTTTTGAAAGGACAATATTGTTTTTGTAGCACACATCCAAAACAGCAAGAACAACTGGTGCTGGCGTGAATGCGGGGGAAAAGGGACTCTCATCCACTGTTGGTGGGAGTGCCGACTGGTCCAGCCCTTTTGGAAAACAATATGAACATTCCTTCGAAAACTAGATATTGAGCTCCCATTTGATCCAGCAATACCACTCCTGGGAATATACTCTGGAGACTCAAAAATACATAGCAGAAACACTATCTGTATTTCTTTAATCATCGATGCACTATTCATGATAGCTAGAATCTGGAAACAACCAAAGGGCCTGAGAACAGAGGACTGGCTAAAGAAACTGTGGTTCATCTACACAATGGAATACTATCGCGGCTGTCAGAAAAGATGAAATTATGAAACTTACCCCCCAAATGGATGGAGATAGAGACTATCATGCTGAGTGAAATTAGTCAGAAGGAAAAGGACAAATACAAAATTACTGCATTCATTAATAGGATATAAATATATACCAGTGTTTTACTAAGTGTGGGAAATGGTAATGTCAGACTAGAACTCACCATTGAATATACACAGAGACTTACACGATAAACCTTAAATGTCTGCAGGGCTAGCCACAATGTATAAAAGAAGAGGGAGAGAGATGCAGAGAGAGAGAGAGACAGAGACAGAGAGAAATAGGGGGAAACGGGGCTACCTGCTATTGAGGCAGCCTGGGAATGGGCGGGAGGGGTTGGGGTACATTGGTGGTAGGAATGGGGCACTGGTGGAGGGATGGGTGCTGGAATACTGTATTACCAAGAACCAATTATGAACACCTTTGTAATTGTATGTATCATGGTGGTATAATAAAAATTTAAAAATATTGTTTTTTGTATACTTTGCTGTATGGTTGGGTTTTTTCTTTTTTTCGGTCACACCCAGCAATGCTCAGGGGGTCATTCCTGGCTTTTCACTCAGGAATTACTCCTGGTGATGCTCGGGGACCATATGAGATGCCGAGGATAGAACCTGGGTCAGCTGGGTGCAAAGCAAATGCCTTACCCACAGGGCTATTATTCTGGTCCCAGTTGATTTTTTTTTAATTTAATTTTTTTTTTCTTTTTTGGGTCACACCCGGCAATGCTCAGGGGTTACTCCTAGCTCTGCACTCAGGAATTACTCCTGGCGGTGCCCGGGGGACCATATGGGACGACAGGGATCGAACCCGGGCTGGCACAGGCCGGCGCGTGCAAGGCAAATGCCCTACCCGCTGGACTATTGCTCCGGCCCCAGATTTTTTTTTTAATTATACTACCGTTAGATCACAATTACAAGATGTTCATGTTTGAGTTCTGGTTCTACAGTGTTCCAACGCCCATCCCTCCACCTGTGCCCATTACCCACCACCAATGTCCCCACTTCCCTCCCCTTCCCTAGCCTGCCTCCATGGCAGGTTATCTCCTCTCTCTCTCTCTCTCTCTCTCTCTCTCTCTCTCTCTCTCTCCTTCTTCTTCTTGCTTCCCTTTCTTACACATCGTGGATTATACTATAATCTAGGACATAATTAGTTCCACTAGTTTGATGTATCACACGGCCACTGGCAGCTCTCCACTCCCCACCCCCATCTGAGTCTATGATGGCTGATCGCCCTGAGGCAGTTTGTGGGTGAGGACACCGGGCCTCCAGAAGAGTCAGAGAGGGAAGGGCGGCCCCAGCTCCATCTCTAGAATGCCCGGTGACTTCTGCCTCT
>JAJIBD010009329.1:0-72962 GCA_021461705.1 Cryptotis parvus
GTTCTACTGTTCAAGAAGGGAGACATTCATGACATCGGCAACTATCGCCCCATCTGTCTGTTGTCTGTCATCTACAAGCTGTTTACGAGTCATCCTGAACAGGATTAGCAGAACACTAGATGAAGGTCAACCATGCGAGCAAGCAGGTTTCGGAAAGGATTCAGCACAATCGACCATATCCACACAGTAACCAAGCTCATTGAGGTTTGTAGGGAGTACAAGATGCCGCTCTGTCTCACGTTCATTGATTTACAGAAAGCCTTTGATTCTGTGGAGACTGAAGCAGTCATCGAAGCCCCTAGTCAAACAGGGTGTTCAAACCCAATACATCAAGATCCTTCGTGAGCTGTATTATGGATTCACCACCAGGATCTCACCATTCTACAAAGAAGTGATCATTGATGTCAAAAGAGGGGTTCGACAGGGTGATACCATCTCACCAAAACTCTTCAGTGCCACCCTCGAGAACATCATGAGACAATTAGAATGGGAAGGAATGGGAGTGAAGATAGATGGTCGGCAACTGCACCACCTCCGCTTCGCTGATGACATCGTTCTAATAACACCAAACATTAGCCAAGCGGCACAAATGCTGGCTGACTTTGACCGAGAATGTGGAAAGGTAGGTCTACAGCTGAATCTGAAGAAAACTATGTTCATGAGAAATGAACTAGTTCCAGAGGCCCCATTCTCTCTCAATGGAACAAACATCTCTGAATGCAGCAGTTATGTGTACCTAGGTCGAGAAGTCAACATGATGAATGACCTAAAACCTGAGCTGCGCAGGAGGAAGAGAGCAGCATGGAATGCCTTCAAAGGCATCGAAGAAATAGCTAAAAAGGACAAAGAACCTCCGGCTCCGGGCACATCTCTTCGACTCCACCGTTCTCCCTGCATTAACATACGCCTCAGAGACCTGGGCCCTACGAAAGCAGGATGAGAATGCTATTCGGGTCTCCCAGAGAGGCATCGAAAGAGCTATGCTTGGAATATCACGTCTCACTCAAGTGAGAGGAGGGAATCGGAGTTCTGACCTCCGTCGCTATTCCAGAATCAGGGGACGCTGTCTCGTTTGCCAAGGCATCGAAAATCAGATGGGCTGGACATGTAATGCGATTTGGAGACAACCGCTGGACTAGAGCCGTTACTGACTGGATCCCACGGGATGTCAAAAGATCACGTGGCCGCCCACCTACAAGATGGTCAGACTTCCTTGTTAAGACCCTGAAGGAACAGTTTGAGGCTCTTCATATTCCAGAATCAACCAGATGCCATTGGGCTACATTGGCACGTGATAGGGTCCAATGGAAATGTTACTGGCGCCCGCTCGAGCAAATCGATGAGTAACGGGATTCAAGTGATCAAGTGAATTTTAAAATATATTAGGTTAGGAGCTCAGGGATGGCTCAAAACCCTTATTCAAGTGAGAGGCCAGGATTTAATCCTGCGTGGTCCCAGTAGCTCTGCTGTCCGGGACCCTGGGCAGCTACATGCACAGAATGTGCAATCTCCAGAGAACAGCCAAGTAGGCGCAAGCTCCCGGCCAGAAGCGGGAACCCTGGCAAGCACCTCAACCAAATGAGTGTGTCCCGGGGCAAGCCTGTGTGGAGGAACTGTGACTACAGTATGCTCCTTCCGTGCACCACAACCAACCACAACAGCCAGCCATCGCACCAACGGGAGAAAATCATTCTCGTTGAAGTATTAGAGACATTTTCCTGCCCCCAAACTGAATTCACTGTATTTCTTAAAACCTGTTATTAGTCCACTGAAAATGATCATTTTATACACTAATTCCCAAGAGCTATCAGTGAGGGGAGGAAACATATCTTTTCCAATTTAACACGGAATTATGAATCATCTGAGATGACAGTTTGGGAAGTAATTTCACTAAGCACTATTTAAACTCTCTCAACAACGTCTACACAACTAAGTGGTAGGTCAACGTTACTCAAAACTGCTTCAAGGGATTAGTGGCATCTAATTAACTGCTTGACAGTGAACTATTCGCCTAGTGTAGGGACCGCTCATCCTTGCCCCTAACTGTACAGGGTCTTTTTCTGGGGTCATTTCTATCCCACTTAGCTTTCTCCCAGGCTCTGACACAATCCCCCACTCTTCTCTTCCTACTGCAGTTTCCCTCAATTCTTTTTTTTGCTTTTTTGGGTCACAACCGGCGATGCTCAGGGGTTACTCCTAGTTCTGCACTCAGGGAATTACTCCTGGCGGTGCTCAGGGGACCATATGGGATGCCGGGGGTTATAACCCGGGCCAGCAGAGGCTGGCCGCGTGCAAGGCAAACGCCCTACCCACTGGGCTATGGCTCCGGCCCCTCATTTTAATTCTCTAAACCCATTCCCATAAATGCTGGCATTGATTAAGATTCCCTCTTTGGCCTCCTTACTGATTCCCACTTCATCTTCCCTGTGCTGTCCACCTGCTTCCCAGGCCGGGGCTTGCCAGCAAGCATAGACTCGAACTGAGAAGTCTCTGCTACTGATCAGCCCTGCCTTGCTCTTGAGCTATAGGAACAAATGTTCAAATGCCGATTTTACACCCACCTAGTTCAAGGACCTCTCCCCCAAATCACCCAAATCCGGTATACATTGCTCCTTCTAATTTGCATCTCAGAGTCCTCTATAATAGCAGTTAGTATTTCCATTTACTTAGTCAACAGAGTAAACCCAGGAGCCGTCTTTGAACAGCACCATCCTCATGATCTATGGTCAGTAGCGCAGCTGAAGGATCGCACCAGCAAACTCACTCTCCCTCCTGTCCTTCATGTGTGTGCAGCCACTGGGGAGTTCTGGACGTGCACTCGTAGCTGGTCTCACACAGCAGCTTGCCTCTGGAATCTCTAGACTGGTTCCTTTTACAAAAGTCCTTATTTCCCATTTCTCTAGCCTAACCACCATAACCAGAAAGCTGTTTTTCATACTAGCCCAGAATGGTAAAGTCTCAAAAAAAAAAAAATCCAAAACAATGGGTCTCCTCATTCTAGCGCTGAGAAGAGTAGGGGTAAGGGCTGGACTCAGGTTTTTCAAACAGTACTTTGAAAGTCATACAAGATAAAAACAGTTCCTCTGCATGACGGTAGCCCCATTATATAGTACCCAGACCACCTAGTCAGCCTCTATATGCTTACTCTTTTTTTTGCTTTTTTGGGTCACACCCGACAATGTTCAGGGGTTTCTCCTGGCTCTGCACTCAGGAATCATTCCTGGCGGTGCTCGGGGACCATATGGGATGCCGGGGATTGAACCCAGGCCAGCATGGGCCGGCCACGTGCAAGGCAAACACCCTACCCACTGGGCTATCGCTCCGTCCCCCTATATGCTTACTCTTTAACAATGATTTCAAACTTCCCTTCCATTCATTGTGGCTTTAACTTAATGATCACTACCAGCATTTTCATTAGAGAAAATAAACTTATATAAGGCCCGCGCCGCGCACTTTCGGCCACCTGGTGCCCACTTGAGCAAATCGATGAACAACGGGAAGACAAGTGATACAAGTGAAGTTATAAGGCAAAATTGTTCCATGTAATCTTTTCTCTCAAATAAAATATGTACTGTCATAATGTAAAATTTTCCTGACTGTGGACTAGTTAAAACATTTGATGGCAGGAAGAGATAAACTCATTATTCATCAAACATCCTACATTATTTCACTACCATCACTTTGGCAACAATGTTAATCTACCAGCTGCTATTGAGAATGTCGGAAGCAAAGTTATTCAATGCTTCTTAAAAAATTATTTGTACTTCTAATTCCATTTTTATAAAATAGTAAAAACAATCAGAAATAAGGAATGGAATACTACGCAACAACTTAAATGGGCTAACATATAACAACACAGACTTAACTTTTAAGACCAATTGTGAATAAGAAATCAATGCTCTACATAGGCACTTATTCTAACAATGACATTATTGATACAGCATTCTGAAGTCTCCTCACAGCCTTGGGGGCAGGGGAGCTCCCAGTGATGCTCAGGCCGGGAAGTACAGGTCTGATTCGGTGGTCAGGCCAGTGACCTGGTGATACTGGGAGTCACCAAGGCCATACCTGGCAGTGCTCCGAATAAGGCAAGATAAAGCGTGGGGCCTCTGCGTTAAGGCCCTCGCTCCACCCCCTTTCAGTCCCTAAGGCAATATATAAATATTTTCAAGCTAGCAGGCACTTACCTGAGGAGATAAGAGAAAGTAAGAACAGGACTATACTTAAAACATTTCTTTCAAATATACCTGAAGCAGATATTGCAAAATATGTTAAATCTAGTTAACTGGATACACTGGTGTCTGGTTATTTTGAAACCTTTAATGTGGTAAACAATACATTTCATAACTGAAAACGATGACTAAAATGCCAACTTGAAAGCTGAAAAAGTATCAAAGGTCTTCTATTTTGCTTCAACTGTTACTAAATTTTACTCTCCTTTTTGGGTATTTGCACAAACTTATCAATAGTTAGGGTAGGATTTAGTATATATTCTTCTTCATACATTTACATTTTTTTCTTCATACTTGGGTTATTTTCAGGACTTTGCGTTCATGTATTTGGGAGCTGAGAACTCTCTTCCTAGTGGCGCTCGACCCAGCTTTGTGAACTAATGGTTCACTGTTGGCCCAGCAGTGAGACGCTGCCCTGGCCCAGCACTGCCCTGGGCTGCAAGTGCCAGCTGTCAGGCTCAGGCCTAGCCCAGTCAAGGGGTGCTTGAGCCCTTTGAGCTATCCCATAGCCCCCAGTAGGTGTTTTTATGCCAGTACATGGTTTCATTGCTGTTGCTTTGTAATACAGTTCTTTAATAATTTTATTTTTTCTTCTTGTGTCATACAGTTTGTGCAATGTCCTTGACTTTTTATCCTCAAGACTGCTGAGACTAATTGGGTTCTTTTATGATTCCAGATATACCTTAAGATTGGTTTCTCTGGGGCTTGGGGCCATGAGGGCCCTGGCACTGCGCACGGCTCACCTGTCTTCAGACCCTGGCACTCCACTGCTTGTTGTTCTCGAGACCGAACCAGGGGCTGGAACGATAGTACGGCGGGTAGGGCATTTGCCTTGCATGCGGCTGGGTTCAATCTCAGCCTCCCATATGGTCCCCGAGTACCGCCAGGAGTAATTGCTGAGTGCAGAGCCAGGAATAACCAATCCCCTGAGCATTGCTTGGTGTGACCCCCACAAAAAAAAAAGGGACCCGAACGAGGAGTAAGCCCTGAGCAGTGTATGTGTGCCCAAAACATGTTTTTCTGTTCCGCGAAATGCTGTAGGGCCTTAAATTGCATGGTAAGTTCTAATAAGATGTCACAGTTATTTAATTTTTTCTAGCCTCTCGTCTATTTCCTGTGGCTCTTGCAGTGTTGAGCTTGAGCTGTGTTAGTCATAGCTCCTTCCTCGAGAGCTGATGTGTAGATAGTAAAATGCAATTCATGTTACATAGGGTTATATCAACAACGTGCATTATATTGTTTGTATTAGGAATCTCAAACTATGTTTTCTGTATCCAGAATATATATATATATACATATATATATATATATTTTTTTTTTGCTTTTTGGGTCACACCCGGCAATGCTCAGGGGTCACTCCTGGCTCTGCACCCAGGAACCACTCCTGGCGGTGCTCGGGGCCACATGGGATGCCAGGGATCGAACCCGTGCTGGCACAGACCAGCCGCGTGCAAGGCAAACGCCCTACCCGCTGGGCTATCGCTACGCCCCCAGAATATATTTTTAAGCTGTCACTTGAACATACTGTGATTAATTCTCTAAAATAACTTTCTCTTTTCTAACGTAGAGAGAGCTTGAAGGGCTGGAGCACGTGCTTTACCTGTGGGAGTCTTGGGTTTGATCCCTAGAGCTGCCTGGGGACTATCTCATTGTAGCTGGGAGTGGCACTTAGCAAAACCAAAAAGGAGGAGCTCCTGAGCACTGGTAGATTTGACCCCCGCCAAAAAAAAAAAAAAAATGAAAAGCAAAATAAAACCGCTTACGGCTGTGCAGTTCATCAATAAATGCTGGATTGTCGAGCCTGGTGGCCCCGCCCAGGAGCTGCCTGGGGGCCATCGGCCATAGCATGCAGAGCCTCACAAGCGGCTGGGGAGGCTGAAACTTCGGCTCGCGCAGGGCCCAGCTGACTATGGGGCCCCGAGGAGGGCAGACGGGTTTTGGGGGTGGGCCCGTCGCCTCTGGGGGTCCCGGAAGCAGCGGATGAGACTTGCCCATCACATTAGCCGCCATTTTCGCTGTCCGGACGCTGGGAAACTGCCTCACGACCAGATTAACAGAGCAAAAACCAGTTTGAGCCCAGGTCCGCGGCCGCTTTGGCGACGCGTCCACTAAAATAGTGAAACAGTAATGTCTTTTAATGCACTGCATTCCACGAAGAGCAGGAAAGTTTGGTGGGAAGGAGATATAAAGAAGAAAGAAATGACATACAGAACCTGCCAAGTAGTTGAGGTGCGGGAGGTGGGAGGGACGTGGGGACATTGGTGATGGGAGATGGATGGGTTTGGGTGGAGGGATGCGTGCTGGAACACTGTGGAACCAAAACTCTACATGAGCATCTTTCAATTGTATGTCTAAAATGGTGTAATAATATTTGGGGGGAAAATAATAAAATTAAATTAAAAAATAAAAATAAAATAAAATAAAATAAATAATAAATGCTGGATTTAGAGGTGACTACAAGAGTATGCCACCCTTGGGCCAGAGCAATAGCCCAGTGGAGAAGATGTTTGCCTTGCATGCGGCCAGCCCATGCCGGCCCAGGTTCAATCCCTGGCATCCCGTATGGTCCCCTGAGCACCGCCAGGAGTGATTCCTGAATGCAGACCCAGGAGAAACCCTGAGCATTGCAGGGTGTGACCCAAAAAGAAAAAAAAAAAGTATGCCACCCGCACGGCAGAGCCTGGCAAGCCTCCCATGTCGTATTTGATATGCCAAATACCAGTAACAATTATAGACCTCATTCCATCATCTGATGGAATGGTTTGAGGCTCTTTATGTTCCTGGAGCAAGCAGGTGCCCTTGGGCTCTACTAGCATGAGACAGGACATATGGAGATATTACTGGTGCCCGCTCAAGCAAATCAATGATGAACGGGAAGACAGTGATACAGTGATAGTGATACATTTACGAACTATTTAATCCCCATGACTCTCCAGAGCCTAGCAGGATGCCCAACACTTCGGAGGTGGTGAGTCAATAGATTGTAAATAATTACTTCAAAGTGAGACTTTAAATATGCTAATAAACAAGTATACTGAATATTCGCTGGTAACAGTGACACTGTAAACAATTTAAAAAGCAGATTATAACCCTCACTTTCAAGATTATTCACGCTTCTCAATAAAAGGTTAAAATTCAGTATAACTTCCTCTAAGAAAACTGAATGGATAAAAATCATCAAGTATGTATACAAGCATGTAGTGTAGAACAAAATTCAACAGATCTTCAGTTACCCCAGCAATCTTAATAGAGAAACTTCAAAGTAATCAAATCAGTGTCATTTTAGATACATTGTAACTCTGATAGTGACAAGATGATTATCGTTGTAGACGTAAAATTAGGAAAATATTATGCTTTAAACTAAATTATAAACATTAGTATAGATCATTCAATCCAATGCCCTTAAAGGAAAAAGTTATGCTTTAAACTAAATTATAAACATTAGTATAGATCATTCAATCCTAACCCTTATATCCTAACCCTAACCCTTAAAAAGAACTGAATTTAAAAAGGAGAAGCAGAAATTTACCACTTTCAAAGAGCAAGTGGCTGAGAAAGAAGGCCTTCTCAATTCTGCAAAGCAGCCCCTCCAGTGTTCCCAGGAGCAAAACTCAGTGCTCCAGGTCTTAATCCAGAAACTTATTCACTACTATTATAAGATCAGTCATATTTCTATTCCTGCCTGAGAAATATAAATACTCATGATACCACTAAGTCTTAATTATAATGATTACATTGGCCAAAAACTACTGTTATGTCCTAATTCTACAAGCTTTCAGTTAGGAAGAAGAGAACCAACTGAATTATTACAAATAAATTTTGTATAAATGTTGATCTAATTTCCTGCACAACCCACAACCCATGTTTATTATCTAAGATAAAAATCCATAATGAATTTTTCTAAGGCATGAAATAAACGAGCACAGTTGCATGTAATTTGAATTTCACAACATAAATAACAAAATAAGCCCATTTTACTTTACAAGCCAAAAAAGGTATTAAGGTACATCAATAAACACCTTTAATTCTACAACTACAAGCACAAAAGTGATCAGAGAATCTGTTGTTCTCAAGGTTGGCCACATAGTTTTAGTTTTTAAATTTCTCCCCAGTTGAAATGTGAAGGCTGAAAATACGGGTTCCAAAGCAAGTTGGTCAGTGACAACCGGGATTTCAATTCTCTTACATCATCTAAGTCTCCTATTAAACTACAAACATTTATGTAAGAGACAGTATTCCATCTGCTCCTATTTTCTAAAGTTGTCACGGAATTTAAAACAATTTCTTGCAAAACCAAGAAATCCCAGGGTCAAGCAAGATCTTTTGTTTAGGCTCATGTTTCTCAAACATATTCAACCTGAAAAGCTCTTTTAGGTTCAAATCAAGGGAAGCCAGATTTCAAAATCTACGAAGTTTTCAAATGTACATGACTTTTGAGTCAGTACTTCACTTGCAGGCAATCGGCTTTGATGAACACATGTATAACTGACACATTATTAAAATATAGACGAGTTTAATAAGATAGCATGCAATGACTACTATGCACAGCACTTTTTCTTTAAGAGTGAAGAATAGCTTAGTTTGTGACAAAAGAGGAAAAGAAAGAAAATATTACTACCGTGATTTGGATTTCTACATTATTTCTAGAAGGAAACCTAAGAAAAGACTGACACTGCTTACTTTCAAAACAAAAAACGAGTGCCTAGGACAAGAATAAGACTTTTCATCATATACTCTTCTGAATCGTACATGTTAAAACATTGTACTATATTAATACAATTAAATCAGCATAAAATCAAGTGGAAATTAGTATTTGAAATTAATGCAAAATTGCATTCAAGACAAGACTTGATTTAGAATGAAGTTCAAGTGGTAGAAAGAAGCCAGTTCACAAGGGGTCTTATTTGACACACTAAGGATGACAAAGCTGATCACTAATAACATTTCTCCACTGGGGGCCAGAGAGCCACTGGTGAGACCCCCCTCCCCCCGCCCAGATACTCCAAGGGGTCACTGGTGAAAATTTACATAAAAGGGGCACAGAATTAGACGAAGGGGCCAACTGGTAAGACAGTGGTCAAAGGCAGGAAACAATCAGAAGGGGCTCATGGGGCAGGGGTGGGAGTGGGCAGAACCCGGTACCTGTCCATCAACCAGGGCTGGGGGTGACAAGACAAGAGGTGAGATTCAAGCACCTGCATTTTAACAAATTCCTTACATGACTCTACATGTTACAAGGAGCCTTCGCATTCTGCACAGACAAGTAGAGTGGCCAGATGTTCACTTCAGATAGACAGAGCCAGTGCCTGTGCTTGGAAGATTTCAAAGGAATGAAGTTCCGTTAGAAGGCTCTGGAGGTATGACAGAAGCATATTTGTTCTATTTGGTGAATATTCATATTGCAGAGACCGTACCGTACTCACTGCAAACCATGTGGCACCAGAATTACATGCCCAAGAACTACAACCCAATTCACACGATAGCTTTAGGAATCAAGGTAAGGGAAACAAAATCCAAGGTACTACAGCTCACAAATTCACTAGAGCAATAACTAGATATAGTTGAACCAACAACACGGAGACCAATAAATGAAATTATTCTATCGCATCATCACTGTATCACTGTATCACTGTCTTCCCGTTCATCATCGATTTGCTCGAGCGGGCACCAGTAACATCTCCATATGTCCTGTCTCATGCTAGTAGAGTCCAAGGACACCTGCTTGCTCCAGGAACATAAAGAGCCTCAAACCATTCCATCAGGTCATGGGAATGAGGTCTATAATTGTTACTGGTATTTGGCATATCAACTACGACACGGGTAGCTTGCCAGGCTCTGCCGCGCGGGTAGCATACTCTTGTAGTCATCTCTGATCTCCAGCATTTATTGATGAACCGCACGGCCACAAGGGGTGCGTGAGCCCTGGAAACCATGAAATGGGAATACCTCTGGGGCTGTGTTTGTTAGGGCAAAGAAGACATTGGAAACTGCTCAGTGGTTTGGTTTATGGTAAGATATTCTCGATCAAACCCTTCCCATTGGCCAGTAAGGTGTGCTTACGATGCAAAACTCCTCCCTGTCAACTTTGGCTCTTCTGCAGGTCTAGTCCATGAGCGTAATGAACCAGTTAATAAAAGTTCCCCATTTGCCAACAGTTATGTTTTATAAAGAACAAGTAAACTGTAATAATTTAATTAGTCCTTGCAAATCCTGGACAGTTAGAGATAAAATCCTTGGAGGAGAAAAAAGAAGATATTCACAATAAAAGTCATAGACCAGCTAGGGGAAGAAGATGTCTTTTTTTAGATACACATGACAACCCCTTAATGTATGTTCTGTAATCCACAATCTGGAAGGGAAGGAAAAGAGAAAGAGATAGAGAGAAAGGGAAAGAAATAAAGAACCTGCCATGGAGGTGGGCTGGAGGAGGGGGGAGGGAACCAGGGACATTGGTGGTGGGAGATGGGCACTGGTGGAGGGATGGGTGCTGGAACACTGTATGACCGAAATCCAAATATGAACATCTTTGTAATTGTATATCTCACGGTGGTATAATAAAATACTTTTTTAAAATGTCCTTTTTTTTAAAAGCAATGCAATTGATATAACAACTATGTAGTTACTGGGATAAGTTATACCTACACTCTCTTCTGGCCTTCAATTTGCATTCTAACAGGTTACCTGATAGAAACCTATCTGCAACAAAACCACCACTGCTACAACAAAGAAACCTCTGACTGATACAAAATTTCAGGTTATCATACCACTATGGACTAGTAGCCAAGGGATTCAAGACTCAGGTAAAACCTGCCTGGTTCCTTTTATACCCAATCCACACAATTCGCAAACCTTAATATCTTTTAACCCAGCTAAAACAGCAAACAAGGGACTGGAGCGATAGCACTTAAGATACGGTGTTTCTAAGGTGTTTGCCTTGCACGAGGCCGACACGGATTCGATCCCCGGCATCCCATATGGTCCCCGAAGCACTGCCAGGGAGTAATTCCTGAGTGCAGAGCCATGAGTAACTCTGGAGCATCGCTGGGTGTGACCCAAAAAGAAAAAAAAAAGAACTGAGCCAGGTTCGATCCCTGGCACTCTATATTGCTCCCCAAGCACGCCAGGAGTAATTCCTGAGCACAGAGCCAGGAGTAAACCCCTGACCTTTGCTCAGTGTGGCTCCCCAATCAAAAAAAAAAAAAAAAAACTTAAAAATAAAACGTAATTAAAAAAATAAAGTAAAATAAAACAGCAAAGAATACCAGCCATCTTACCACTCCTATTTACAAAATCCCACTTTAGAACAGTCTAGAATCCTTTCTCTCGTTCCAGATCTCTGGTCCGAGTTCAACTCCTGCCACCCTGAATACTGGCCTAATAAACAAATTCAATCCAGTAAGGGACTAAACCAACAAAATTTCATTGGAACAAGAAGACTATCTCATTCCCTGATGTTTGCAAAATGCTGTGCCCTATAGTTTCTATGCTTTATTCCAATGTTGTTTTATGATAAACAGCGCTACTGAGCAACAGAGAAATATTTACCAAGCAGAGATCTCTCCTCAGATACTCAACTAGGCTCATTAGAAGTTCTGTTCCTAAAGACCTAGCGATCTGCCTACATTTAAGAACTTTTGCTTTGTGACACCCTAGTTCAGAGGTACAAGCCAATAATTCAAACAGCTCAATTTTCTTGAAGCCTTTGGAAAAGCTAAATAGGTTCCCAGATGCCAGCACTTTCTAGGGCCTTAGTGACCATTAATCCATGGCTGTAGTCTTTCACTTACTGAACCAGACAGCAAGCACTTTGAAATTACCACACAAAAAGCTTACACTCCTTAGGCCCAGGTGCATAGAACCTGGGGGCAGAGAACGGCTCCAGGGATCAAGACTCCTGGCACCGAATATGGATCCCTGAGCATGACCCCAAAACAAATAAAAACCAAAAATCCATTACAGGAATTTACCAGCACAGATTCTGGGTCTAGGCAAGTCCCGACTCCCAAGTTTCTGCCACTCGGAACAACTCATCTATTTTATTATGTTACGCTGTTTGGGGAGGTTTCCATAAAATTGTCTGAAAAACACTTTATGCATCACTTGACGATTTCAAAAGGAATACCTCTTGCAAAATTAGAAGCAGAACCCAAGCGTCACCTTCTTTTCCAAAAAAGACATTCCTACTCCCCCCCATTTTATTTCCTAATACAAATTTAACTACTCCTGCCCAAGGTTCAAAATACTTGATTAACTCTTTAAAGAACGTCAAGTTTTCTTGGGGCGAAAACACACCTCTACCTAGCACACCTCCATCCGTGAAATGCTGGGATTTCAGTGACTTCTTAACGAATCTAGAAATCATGCTGAAAAATAGACCGGTGCTTAAGCAAAGGAGCCTAAATTAAAACTATCAAAATTCTGCTCAAGACGGCTTGCACGGGGCTGTCTACTCTCGCGCACAATCGTGCAACAGCGGAGTTTCAGGGAGTTACTTGCAAAGCCTTCTAGTGCAGTGTCAAGACGCAGCCATTTCCAGGGGCGATTTCCTGGACAGGGTGCTCGTGACGGCACCCCTCACCTTCCCTTCCCGAGTGCTGGTGGGTGGCCGCAAAAGCTCGGGAGTTTCCAAAACGAAAGCGAGAGAGATCAGACTCCTGCCCCCTCGAGTGGGTTGCACACACTTTGCAAGGGCATGGAGACTCCGTGCCAATTATCTCCTATGGAAGGACTGCAACGTTACAGTCTCCCTTACTTTATACGTGGGCCAGTTTCCTGCCCGTCCTTCGTCTGGACTTTCCGGGGCAGCACAGACGCCCCTCTGCCCCCCTTCTCCCTCTCCCGGGCCCCGAAACACGTGTGCGTTGGAAACAAACTGCAGCCCCCCAGACCCGCACTGGCGGGGCTTTAACCTCAGGCCGCGGCAGAGCGAAAGGGGGTGTGTCCGCCGCACCTTCACCCTCTGCAGCTGCCCACTTCTGGGGGCGGGGGCGGATTCCCTGATCCCCAGAATGCCCAGACCGCTGCCCCCCCCCAACCCCACCTTTCTTGGGATCCGAGTTTATTCGCCACCAACGCTGGCTGGGAGCTGCGAGGACCTAAGTGAATGCCCAAATCCTCCCACTGCGGGGGTCCTTTCCCAGGCTTTTTCAGCGCGACCCCAACCTAGTGCAGCAGGCATGGGGGTCGGGGGGGTGTGGAGACCCTGGACTCTATTAGCGCCCCCTTTTTCCCTCCTCTCGCGCACATGGGGGTCTATGAGGAAACGAGAGCAGGAAGGAGCGCGAGGGGTGGGGGGCGGTGAGGGAGTCCAGAGGGTGATGGGTGGACATCTCGGACACGGGGTGCGACCCCCTCCCACCTCCAGCCCCGACGGAGGCTGTGTGCGAACTGGAAGCGCAGCCCAGACACCACGGCGGGGGCGGCGGGGACCCACCAGCTGCTTCAGGTCCTCCTCCGAGAGCTCCGCGTAACGGTACCGCTGCTGCTCGAACTCGTACCGGGTCGTCTTGGCCACGACCACCACCCGGGAGGGGCGGAAGCCGCCGTCGGCGCGGCTGCCACAGCCCGCCAGCTCGCGCCGCTGCCCCTGCCCCAGGTGCCGCCCGCCGCCACCGTCGCCGCCGAGCCGCGGCCGCGCTGCGGGCCTCCCGGCGAGCCCGGCCCCCTCAGCGCCGCCCGGCCGCCCGCCACGCGCCGACAGCTGCCCAGCAGGAAGCCTCGGTAGCAAGTCATCGTCAGCCCGGCCGCGGCTTGCAGGCCCGGGCAGCCGCCGCCGTTCCCCGCCGCCGGGAGTGCGAGCCGCCCCGCACCGCGCAGCGTCTACATTCGCGCCGGGCGGGCAGAGGTTAAATGCACGGCGGTGCGTGGCCCGCGCCACCAGGGGGACGTGCCCAGACGTTGACGGAGGCGGGGCGAGCGGGGCTATTGGGAGCCGGGGGAGCCCCCGGCGCGAGGAAACGGGGTGGGGGTGGGGGAAGCCGGTCGCCTCTAGGTGCTGGGTTTTGTTTGTGTACGCTATCCATCGCGCCTGCGCGGTGCGGCCGCCTCCCGGCCCGCCTCCCGCCTTCCCCGCGGACTTAGTCCCCGCCCACCGGGCCAACTCTTTCAGCCAATCAGAGCAAGATGAGGGCTAAGAACACCCCGGGATTGGCTGGCGCAGAGGGAAGTGCAGGAATTCTATTTGGTTTTCGAACAGCCTCGGAGGAATCCAGCTGGAACTGGTCCGGGACCACGTGTTGTCGGGCTGAAGGTGGGGGCTTTTGAGTCGGTGCGGTGTCGCGTCACCCTCCCAGGGGTTCCGTTCTTTTGGTTATTGCACGTCTGGGTAAAGCACTTTTTAAGTGTAGACGCTCTCGATTTTGCACTTATGAAGTGTTGACGTTCATTACAGACCCTCCGTGTTTTACACTTAAGCGCTTTGATCAGTCATCCAAAGCACAGAGGATAAGAGATGCTCCTCCCACCCTGGGCTACGGGATTGCAAAGACCTTAACCTGCACGCCGCTGCAGGGTTTAAAGGGCTGGTGCAGAATGAGCGTGCGGAGTGCTTGGGTCAGAAAGTATTAGCCCAGAGAAGCATGTCTAAAGGAGGGTCTGCAACAGAAGACGCCGGAAAAACAAAGTGAACGGTTAATACTAAGTTGTACTTTTATCCTATAAGCAGTAGTTGGCCTGTGAAGCCTTTTTAACTGAAGAGGAACCCTGGATTTGTAATGTTTAGGCACATCGGGAGACATGCGCGCTTTTAGGAATAGTTGCTTCGGTAGCTGGGATAAGGTAGTAAGTAGTAATGAGATAAAAGAACACATTGTTGCGGTGAACAATGCACAGGGCAACCTGTCTCACTATTTGGCACCCTCCTTGCGTCTTTGAACTTCCAGCTCTGCCAGTAATAGCTTTTGGGTTGGGGGTGGAGGATTCTTTATCCTCGTCTATAAAACGGGAGCATTGAATTAGAGTGATGCCAAAGTCCTAATAAATCAAGATAGGTTCTGGGTCGGTGACTCTAAGCTACCCTCCACCAAGGAAGCTCGTTTGTGGCTTCATTAACACTGTTGATCCTGCTGGGCGCCAGTTATAGTATATTAGGTTGGGAGCATCAGAGGCTCTAAGGGAGGGCCACAGCTGTTTGAGGAAGCCACAACCCCCTTCCTACCTTGAACGTGGCCTCAAGGCAGATGCTGGTGGTGAAGGCTGAAACACACCTCTTCATTCCTTTGAGATGTGAATTTCTCGTTTATCAGTTGAATCTCCTCTAAGTCTTTCTCTACTCACTAGTCTAACGCTTTGTAGTTCATCCGATGTTAAGGGACCAGAGAAGAGAGAAAACAGGTTTGAACTGATGAGTAGGAGATTGTCAATTCCATTGGACCAAAAAAAGAAAAAACGGGGAATAAATTAATCTAGAAAACAAATTCTATAAGTTTGGGTGTTCGTTTGTGAAACTGAGGTCTCTTTTTTCCTCCTGCTTTAGAGATAGGAACTCATTTTCGTGGGAAAATGAATGAATTATGGGGAATTAATCCCGTTTCCAGCCACAGACGTTTTACATCTCAGTTAAGGTGTCCCTGTGTTGCTTTCGGATCTCATTCCTTTTTAATGCCTTAAGATAATACTCAACCAACTTGCCCTCTTTAATATATCTATAAAGAGTATAAGACTCCCCCGACTGGATTTTCCTCTTCAATCTTTAAACCTGCTCCTAACTATGACATCTTTAATTTGTTATAAAGCAAAATTTCCAAGCCTTAATTTTATTATTGCTTAGAGCTTTTTTTAATAGCCAATATTCCTTTTACATTTGTTTCTGCCTTTTTCTGCCTGTTTTGGTTTTTAATAAGTGAACTGTGATTTCTTGTAGTTGGGTTTGGGGCATATGTTGTTCCAGCACCAAATCCATTATCTCACCCCAGCCTCCAGCCTGCCTCCTCCACAGGCTCATTTTAAAGTTTGGTTGGTGGGGGCGGGAGTGATAGCACAGGGGGTAGGGGCGTTTGCCTTGCACACAGCCGACCTGGGTTCGATCCTGGCGTCCCATATGGTCCCTAAGCACCGCCAGGAGTAGTTCCTGAGTGCAGAGCCAGGACTTACCCCTGAGCATTGCTGGATGGACCCAAAAAAGCAAAATAAAATAAAATAAAGTGTGGTTGTTGCCCTTTGGCTCTCCTGCTTCCAGTGTTGGTAGCTCTGGGTCTGTGGTTTGGCTGTCGAGCTACACCACTCCTTCACACCACCCATAAACTAAGCTTTCACGCATTAGCGGAGATTTAACTGAAGGCCTTTGGTGGGGATCCCCCAACCCCAATCTCTTACCTCTCTCCACCTCTTCTTTCCCCACCCCCTCAATTTCTTTCCTTCTCTGCCTTTGTCCTTCCTTTATTGTGGGGTCAAGGCACACCCCTTTCACATCTTGCTTTTCCTCATCCAGTTATTCCGTATACCACAGGTAAGTGAGTTTATCCGATGTTTGTTCTTCTGGTTTACTTCACATAACAGGATACCTTCCAGGTCTTGGCAAATTGCAGTGCCTTGCCTGATTTCATTGTTCCTCGAAGCTGCGTAGTACTCCCTTGTGTATATATATATATATACCACATCTTCATAATTCACTCTTTGTCATTGGACACCTTAGCTGATTCCCCTATCTTGAAAGAGGATGAAAGTTCTCCCCCACCACTTCACTGCTGCAAGTTCTGATTGTAAAGATCTGATTGTAAGCTCAGAGGGCTTTATTTAAGAAGCCTTAAAGAATGATGTTCTGCAACCTTTGGAGTGGTTATCATTTGATTTTGTCAGGGGCATGGGGTATTCAACACCAGGGAGTCATTCTTGGTAAAGCACATGCTTCTGCCGTGAGAGCTACATCCCAGGCCTCTGCTCATAAAATTTTTTGCTCTTCTTCCCACCGAACCAGTTAATGTGTTAACTGTGTTCCTCATATCTCTCTGGATAACGCTTTCTGGATTTTTCCTAAATTTTTTGCTTTTTGGGGTCATACCCGCGATGCTCAGGGGGTATTCCTGGCTCTGCACTCAGGATTTACTCCTGGAAGTGCTCGGGGTCCTTATGGTATGCCAGGGATTGACCCAATTCAGCCACGTGCAGGCCAAACACCCTACCCGCTGTGCTATCACTCTCCCCTTTTCTAAATTGTTGACCTATTGCTTCCCCTCCCCTCAAAGCCTACTTTCTCTTATGTGTGCAGTACTTCTAATATGCATGATAAAAAAGAGCCTGGGCTTTTGATTTTAAGAGACCTTGATTTAAATCCCAGCTCTATCATTTATTACCTCTGTCAATTTTGATCTTACTCCTTAACCTTTCTGAGCTTATACTTCAGTTATAAAATACAGCAGTTAACAATGTGATGTAACTATATGCTCAAATGCCTTTAACCCATTATAAATATTTACCTCTCTTCCCTTGGCGTGACTTCAGCTACTACCTGTCTCTTTAGCCCAGACTGTCTCCTTTGCTTCAAATTCTGATTTCTTTCCTCCTATTGGATGATACCTCTTAAAATTGTCTTGCATTTATAGCACATGTAATAGGATAAATTTTCTATTTCACAACCTGGTATGGTACAGATACCATGTCAAATGCTGAATAAAATTATAAATGTGTAGAGAACTACAAGGAATATCATGGGAGGGAAAAGGAGTTCAAGTTATATTAAATGTTCAAAACACTGGAAAATACTGCTTATCCCCACGCTAATGCAAGCATTAGAATAAGCATGTACGAAAGAATGATCTCTGCTTTCCGCTTTCCTTTAACCATCAGTGCACTCAGACTCCCATATTAGCCAAAATATTTAATAAAATATTAAAGCTACTTTCTCTCCCTGTGCCCAGCCACTCACAAAGAGCCCAGGAGAGATGGCGGGTTCTAGCCCTGGCCCGCCAGCCCAGCAGAGCCTTGCAACAAGCCAGACGACCCCCCCACTCCATGAGGGCCTCCATTTTTCACATCCGGACTTCCCCTTGTTAGAACTCCACCCAGCAAACCAGCCTATCACAGCCCGGCTCGCGCGCGCTGCGTGTGCGGTTCATCATTAAATGCTGGACATAGAGATGACTGCAAGAGTATGGTACCTGCACGGCAGAGCCTGGCAAGCTACCCGTGTTGTATTTGATATGCCAAATACCAGTAACAATTATAGACCTCATTCCGAATGGATTGTGGCTCTTTATGTTCCTGGAGCAAGCAGATGCCCTTGGGCTCTACTAGCATGAGACAGGACATATGGAGATATTACTGGGGCCTGCTCGAGCAAATCGATGAACAACAGGAAGACAGTGATACAGTGATTCTTTTTGCACCTTTTTGAATCACACTTGGCAATCTTCAGGGATACTCCTGACTCTGCACCCAGGAATTACTCCTGGTGGTACTCAGTGGACTACACGGGATGCTGGGGACCGAACCCAGGTTGGCTGCTTACAAGGCCAAAACTCTACCTGCTGTACTATCTCTCTGGCCCCTTAGTTCTTAGTCTAGAAATATGCCATTAACTGCATTTTTTCTCTATGAATTTTGGAGAATGAATGGGTCTCTCAATAATTAATTTTTACAGTTGTAGTTACTCAGTTTAAGGAAAAGTGCAAAGCTTTGAACATTCACTATCTAACTATAGTTACAAGAATTAATTCAACTTACCTACAAGATGGTCAGACTTCATCATTAAGACCTGAACGAACAGTTTGACGCTCTTCGTATTCCTGGAGCAAGCAGATACCATTGGGCTACACTGGCATGTGACAGGGACAAATGGAAACATTACTGGAACCCGCTAGAGCAAATTGATGAATAACGGGATGCCAACCAAGTCATCAAGTGACCTGCTTTTATTACTACAAAAAGTGCAGTAAGTACAGTTAGTAATCTAAGTTTTTTTTTTTTTTTTTGCTTTTTTTGGGTCACACCCGGCGATGCTCAGGGGTTACTCCTGGCTCTGCACTCAGGAATCACTCCTGGCGGTGCTCGGGGGACCATATGGGATGCCGGGGATCGAACCCGGGCGGCACAGGCCGGCCCCGTGCAAGGCAAACGCCCTACCCGCTGGGCTATCGCTCCGTCCCAGTAATCTAAGTTTTTTAAAAATGTTTCCTCACCTGTACATCCACGTGATACTATTCAAATAGCATTTTGTGACGTTAGGACATTATTCTAAATATGTTATTAAAGCACTGTCAAAAATTTTTTTGAAGTTGTGAAACTCTTCTTGCTTTGGGCTGACTGCTCCCTCCAAATCCGAATTTTGAACCTGCAAGCCCCATTTGTGATGATATTTAGAGAAGGAGCTTTTTTTTTTTTTTTTTTTTGCTTTTTTTGGGTCACACCCGGCAATGCTCAGGGGTTACTCCTGGCTCTGCACTCAGGAATTACTCCTGGCGGTGCTCTGGGGACCATATGGGATGCCGGGAATCGATCCCAGGTCAAGATCAGCACAGGCCGGCCCGTGCAAGGCAAACGCCCTTGGACTATCGCCCCTGCCCCTAGAAGGGGCTTTTTTGAGATAACCGATATTAGATGTTTTGAGGGCAGGGCCGTAGTTAAACAGGATTGGTGACTTTGTAAGAAGAGACATCAAAAATAACCAGTCTGTGTTCTCTCTCTGTTCTCTCTCTCTCTCTCTCTCTCTCTCTCTCTCTCTCTCTCTCTCTCTCTCTCTCTCTCTCTCTCTCTCTCTCACACACACACACACACACACACACACACACACACCCTCCCTTCCCCCTCTCCCACAAAGAGGTCATTTAGGCACACAGAAGATGGTGGTCACCCACATACCCAGAAAGGAAGCCTCAGGATAAGACATACCTTGCTGGCATTTGACCTCAAACTTTGTAGCTCTGAAACTCTGAGAAATAAATTTCTGCTGTGCAATCCACCTAGTCCATAGTAATGTTCTACGACCGCCCAAATAAGACTCCTCTAGAGTAGGAAATCATTTAGGGGTGACAATCAAAGGTTACTTTGAAGTCATGGGTGATCAAACTGCATTCATGAGCAATGAAATATCTCTATATGTTCCAAGACTATTTTTTTCTGTAGTTCATAAAGTGCCTCTAAAACAAATCTCATAAAAGGAGTCGTGGAACTCTGTTGCACAATTATTGAGATTTCTATAATCTATGGTTTGAGGCTCTTTATGTTCCTGGAGCAAGCAGGTGCCCTTGGGCTCTACTAGCATGAGACAGGACATATGGAGATGTTACTGGTGCCCGCTCGAGCAAATCGATCATAATAATGCCATTTAAGATAAAAATTTCACTGGACTTTTTTGATGTACTTGTTTTAAAAAAGGTCACCATACACTCATAGTTACTTGGATATTATCAAAAATTTCATAGCATAAAGAACACACATTGACATACTTGAGTTCTTACTGCTCTGATACAGGGAGGGTCTATTTTCATTCCTTCTATTTTCGTTCTTTTTTTGGTTATTGCTTTACCCAGACGTGCAACAACCAAAAAGAACGGAACCCCTGGGAGGGTGACACGGAACCCCTGGGAGGGTGCTGATCATGAATCATGCATATACGAAACGCATTGAAAACAAGTCCAAGAACAAATACTCTTCAGGAATTAATATCACAAATATAGTATTAGTAATTTTGAAGCTAAATGAAAATAAACATCTCAAAGAAAACATTTAATAAAATGTTATCATGCAGTATGCCATGCAATGTTTTTCAAAGAAATGACTTTGGAAACTACACAAAATATTTGATTAATGGGCAAAAAAATAAATATTTATTTAGATCCATTTTATCGGTCATTTATTTTACCAAATCCAACAATCTATTTTTTATATCCATCAATGTGATGGATAGTTTGAGTCAGTTATGTACATTAATTTTAAAATGATCAATTTTACTTTCAAAGTTCATTTACTTTTTAAATTCTGAAATCAAATATAAAACTTAAGAATTCTTAGTCTGATAAGCATTTTAATTGCAATAACTATAGTTCTTGAGCTTCAAACATGAGTAGGGCCTTCGAGGATGGTTTAGTATTTTCAGTAAGAGCCTTTGTGTAGGTGTCATGTTCATCGTAGGCGTCACTCATGAACAGGCAACTGATGGTGTGCGGGTCCACCGAGAAGGGTCTGTGATAAAAATTTAAAATTATATATAATAAATTCAGATTACATTAATATTAAGTGCAACTGAACATCAACAATTACAAATATGTTTAGTCAAAGGACATGAAATATGCAAAATCAATCTTTATAAAATAAACGGAAATATTGCTAATCTTACATAGACTCTTCAGAGAATGACACCGTTCCTGCACTCATGGGCCACTGAGGTTTTTGTTCAGGGACCAAACCCCTGGCGCTCCTGGCTTACTCCTGGCTTTGTGCTCAAGATCAGTCCTGGTGCTCAGGGATCATTCATGGTTGCCTGGGGGACCACATGGGCTGCCTGGGATCAAAGCCCTGTGGTTTTGTGCAAGGCAAGAGTCCCCTAGCTATGCTATTGCTCCATTCAGCTGGGCCACCAAGTTTTGAAAACTAAACTTTTTGTCTCCTCAGTAACATTTTAGCATTTGTATTCAGGACACCTAGAGAGGGACTAAGGGAAAAGGGAAAATGTTGGAGGAAGTGGAAGGTTTCACAACTTCCATTTACTTTGCGTTATGCCCTTTGTTTTTTATTTTGTAGGAAGATAATTTCATATTATTCTTTCCTAAGATATAATGTCATAAAATAGGCTACATAATTACATCATTTCTGATGAGAGAATTTTGCCATTTAATCTTTACTTCAAATATTTTGAATACTAAGTGAATACATTAAAAGTTGAATGCATACCAATTTATATTCTAATAGACCCCATTTCGCTGTTGCTTATCTAAACATAGTAACAGAAAAGGTAATATTATCTGTACATTTTATCCATTCCAAACAGTAATAAACCATTTGCTTAATAGTAATAAGAGAAAAGTCACTCTTTTATTACTTAAGTCTCTGGTTCATTTATTCTATCAGTTTATGACCCTCATCCACATGCTTTGTGTGCTTCTCTTCAGTTGTATTTTTTAGTATTAAGCAAAGGGAGATATTTCACCAAGCTCTGCTGGTAATATTTGATACATTCTTTTTTTTGGGGGTCACACCTGGCAATGCTCAGGGGTTACTCCTGGCTCTGCACTCAGGAATTACTCCCTGGTGGTGCTCAGGGGACCATATGGGATGTCGGGATCGAACCCAAGTCGGCCGCGTGCAAGGCAGATGCCCTACCTGCTGGACTATTGCTCCGGCCCCTTTGATACATTCTTAAATTAGGTATGGTTAAAGTAGGCTTATGATAGAAATAGACAAAAATTTAGAAAAATACTTGCTAACAAACAGTGTAATAAAATTACTCTGTCCTTCTGTAGGACAGAAGTCAAAATTAAATTAACCCATTACTGAAAATATTTGGGTGACTTCATTAGAATAACCACAAATGTATTTATATATATTATTATTGTTATTATTGTTAGTTTGACAGTGCTTTTCTCCAAATAGATGGACAGACTTAAGTCTTAAGCCCTCACATACAGACAAGCACTTACAATTTTAGCTCAATAAAAAAATTTTTTGAACCAGTTTTAAAAAATAATATATATATATACATACATATGTGTATGCCATTTGCCATTTGCCCTAGGCAAAGAAACAGTTAAATTACAGAAAAGGAAACAAGTGTCAATGTTTTGGGGATCCCTGATAGCTCCACTATGTGCTTTTGTAATAGCATCCATGATAACCAGTAATAGAATGAAAACAAGTGAAAAAGTGGTCAGTTCAGGGCTGTAATGTAGTATCTAAACTGTCAACACGGTTTTTGTTTTGGACATGCTGCATCCCCAGTAGTGGTTGTTTTAATCTGTGCTTGGCTCAGTGATGTGAGGCTGTCCTCAGGAGGTCATGCGGTACCGGTCAGCCTAGAGGCCTTGTGCCCGCCTTCTGAGTCCTCCAGCCCTGTGCTGCAGTCTCTTATGAAATTTATATTAAAATTATGAAACTGGTATGCAAGTAGTTTATCAGTATTTGACCGTTGGCAAAATCCTAATAGAGGACACAGACTAATTTTTGAGCGCTGCTCCTCAGAGCCTTGCTCCTTGGACCCAAACTTCTTGGGTTCTGACCACCTCCTATTCCCTGACCCCCTTCTTTTTTACAGTGCCCAGAAAGAGACGAAATCCAAGTTCTTCCACTTGGAAGGCACATGCACTTCTATCAGCTATAATATCCAACCATCCACTTTAAACAAATTAGTTCCTTCTTATACAACCTGATTTAGTATTTTGGCATGGTCATAATAAATTTGACTAACAAAAGAAAAGTTATTACCTGGTCTAATTTTGGTGACATGGGCAAGATCATCTTCATCCTCGTCACAGCTCTCGTAGTTGAGTTGCTCAAGGACCATGTCTGTCTGGCCACCAGCCAGGTGTTTGTCTTTCTGGTTAGCAAAGGCTCTCAGTGCAACAAGACGATGATGTATTGCTGCATACAGGTACCTTGTATCTTTGGCACCAGCCTGAGGAAGGAAAAATAAGCAGTTAAGAACACAAATGTCAATTTAATAATAGCTGCGTTTGACAGATTTGCCATTTCCCATCAAAATAAAAATGACATGGCATAAGTCAAAAGCTAGAATTTAAGTAACCCTAAAAACTGAAAGGTGAAAAATCTATTATACTTAAACAAAATAAAATCTAGGGTAATTTTTTTCTTTTCTTTTCTTTTTCTTTTCTTTCTTTCTTTCTTTTTTTTTTTCCTTTTTTGGGTCACACCCAGCAATGCTCAGGGGTTACTCCTGGCTCTGCACTCAGGAATTACTGGTGGTGCTCAAGGGACCATATGAGATGCTGGGGATCAAACCCAGGTCGGCCACTTGCAAGGCAAACGCCCCTACCCTCTGTGCTATGGCTCCGGCTCCTAGGGTAATTTTATTGACAATCCTATCCTGTTCATTTTAAACTGAAATTTTGATATTCAAACTTTCAGTTGGAATTTAAGTTTAAAAACCAACCTTCCTCCATCACTTTATACTTGAGACAGTTAAAAAATTGGGTGATTTCCCATTATTTATTTCATTATTTTTATTCTTATTTTATTTTTTGCTTTATGGGTCACACTTAGCAATGCTCAGCAGTTACCCCTTTACTCAGGAATTACTCAGGAATTCCTGTACTCAGGAATTACTCCTGGAGGTGCTCAGGGGACCATAAGGATTGCCATAGATGAAACCCAGGTCAGCTGACTACAAGGGAAACGCCCTACGAGCTATACTATCACTCTGACCCCCAACTTCTATTTATTTTACATCAGTTTGCTTAGACATCCCTGAAAATCAATTCTGGAAATGCTGAACTTGTTAGAGAAGTCTGTGATTTACAATATGCAATAGAATTCAAAGAATATCTGGGGAAAGTTTTATCTTGCTACCTATCCAGGAAGTTAGCAAACATTTCAAGGACTGAGCATAAAAAACTGCAATGCTAGGTTTTGGGGAAAAGCCTCTGAAATTATATATTTTTTATTTACAGTTTTTTATTTTGCTTTTATTCCTTTGGGGTGAAACAACCAAAAGTTAAATATTTTTATTTCTCATATTGAATTAGATAACTATGTAAATATTAGAGAAATATTTGTTGACTGACTCTTGGCTAATTTTTTATATTTTGTGCAAAGGTGTAATTATTTCAGTAGGTTAGAAACAAATGTTGAAAGAGTATTTTTATTGACATAAATATTGTTTTGCTATCCCGACTTTCTAACATTTAATTTTAAATATTTCCTCTAATAAATGCATTGAATTCTGTCAATTTCACTTTAATGTTTTCATTCAAGAAATTCAGAACAGTATGTTAAAAAATAAAATAAATTTTATATCTTTTTGAATCACAGATTTGCTATGTTTTAACCATTAGAATTGTTAAGGCCTACATTAAGAAAGTACTAATAAAAACAAAAATTGTTTATGTTTTTATTAGTAAAAATAATTTATACCTTACTGGTATAAATTGTTGACCTTGCCAACTCCCCAATCTTTCCAGAGATAAATTTATCAAGTGAAAACCTTTTCCCAGTTAAACTAAGCATACATGTACCATAATAATTTTTTTTCAGCTTCCATTCAATCTTTTAAACAATAAAATACAACAAATGAGCTGTCTTTAACAAAACAGGATTAAAGAATAAATAATGGTAATAATAAAATGCAATTATTTTAATTTATTAAAGGAATATTTGAAAAACACTTCAATTCCATAAAAACACTTTTAGTGATAAAGGTTAAATGTATATTTTATAGCAAATATTAATTATTTAGCCCAACAGCTTTATAAGGTATGTAGTTATTATCTTTATTTAGCAGATGACTGAAGTCTTATGAAGGAAAACTAAAAAACTCGCCTGAAGGTCATACAGTATGTACAGTACAAGTATAATAGGATAGTATGACATAAATGAATTCATTCACATACAGATCCATATGTATTTATAAACACTTTATAAACACTTCACTCATATATACTTACGTATAAATATATATTTATATATATGTATGCATACTGAAATATTGAATTCAAAACATTAATAATGATTCCTCTCTGGAAGTGACATTTGGGAGATTCTTAAAATTGCATTTTGTTATCTCCAGAGTATATTCTATAACTTAAAATATCTGTGCAGATCAAGTATTGAACAGTAGGATCTAACCAGGGTTAACAATGTCAGTGCCTCTCATTGTTTACTTAGAAACAAAGGGGTTCTGAGCTGCCAACGTATAAAGAATCGTCTTGCTAAATCACAGAGTGTGGGAATCACCTCACTCTGTCACCTTTGTAGGGCACCGGGGCGAGTGAATTTAGCCAGGCCTGGTTGGTACTTGAGAGCTACTCCTTGCTCTGTACTCAGAGATAATACCTGATTGTGATCAGGAGACCACCTGTGGTCCTGGGTATTAGGAGTCAGGTACTTGCAAAACAAGCACCTTGATCTGTGTACTATTTCTCTAGCTTCCCCCTACCATTTTAATTCTCAACATTGCATGTACCTTACAGGTATAAAACCCTGGTAGTTAATACAATGGTATTACATTGGTGATGGGAGATGGGTTCGGGTGGAGGGATGGATGTTGGAACACTGTAGAACCAAAACTCAAGCATGAGCATATTGCAATTGTATGTCTAAAAGTGGTGTAATAAAATTAAAAAAAAAGAAAAAAAATGCAATGGTATTAATCCTGGTAGTTAATCCATCAGTGGGTCCTTGCCAACTCCCCATCCTCCATTACTATATGGCAACCAGTTGACGTATCACTTTCTGCGTGAGTTGCTCGGGACCCAATCTCTTCCAGTCTTTGAGAGAAATCTCAGCTGCTTTTGGCCTTATTCCTGCCAGCTCTGTGCCTTGTGCCTGGATCTTGTATTTGGGGTCAAGCATCCCTGCTACTGGGAACAGCTAAAGCTGTGCTCCCATTCTGTTACCTTGGAGACTGGTTCATGTCCAGAATTGGAATTTGCTATTGAAATGATTGTTTTAACTAGCTAGATCTGTACTTTTCCATTTCTCACTGGTTCCCTTCCAGTCACCTCAAAGCTTTCTCGAGTTCAGCATGCAGTATTAGTATTAGGCCGTAGGTTCTGGAGGCCTGCTAGGAGCCAGTCCTGACAATAGAAGCTTTGGTAACTTATTCCTGGCACAATTTCAATAATGAAGAAAAATATAAAGGATTATAGCACACACTAGTACAAATGTTATGGGGGAAAGTATCAAGTGATTACTTTCTATTTGGTGTTAAACTTTAATTTTCGTATTAAATTTTAGGTTTATATTATATTCTAAATAACGAAAATGAAAGGTTGATTTTTTTTTTTTTGCCAACAGCACAGGTTCTTATAATAAGATGAAAAAGAGAAAGCAAATAAATGATTAGAGAGCCGTAATAGAGTAGGACAATTCTTCACCACTTAAATGTTATCACTTACCTGAATTAAAAACACTTTGATGCTGCAGTCTTCTAAATCAGTAGCTGTTATTCGTAAACTTTTGTGGTTTGCTCGTTGAATCTGCATTTGAACCCAGAGTTTGCTATTGAGAATCAGCCTCAGGCTGCCTTGATTACGCATAACTGAAATGGGAAGATGAATGCATCAGAGGACAGAAGAGATGGTACCTTCAGCTTCCAGGGGATTTGCATTGTGAACACAAAATAAATCTTACAGGTTCTTTTTTTCCAGAGTATATTTTCACTGCCCGGCTGCATCAGCAGTTGGCAGATGTAAGCCTGTGTAGACAGGCTTGTCTACATCCAGGGCTCTGCCCTGTGGGCCCTGGATGGTTGATGGTCTGGCATAGAAAAGACTGGGCCCCTTGAGATGAACCCAGAGCCATGGCAGAGCCTGGCAAGTTAACCATGGTGTATTCGATATGCCCAAAACAGTAACAATAATGGACCTCATTCCCAACGAATGGAGACATTACTGGTGCCCGCTTAAGCAAATCGATGAACAACAGGAAAGTGACAAGTGACATATTTTCACTATCCTTTAACTAGATTACTACTTGGTTTTCAAAGTGAGCTTTATTAAGTCGTACAGCTTAGCTTTAAGTGCCAGAATTCCATTTGCTTAGTACAATATTTTAAAAAGTTGAAGTTTTAGAACTCCCTTGAGGGTCTAGATATCTGAAGAACATTGATCTAGGACTCATTTGTAAATTATTTACATTGAAATAATTTATATCCTTATAAAAAAAACCCAAAAAACTCTAGGAGGCCTTTCATTTTGCTTTTTGGATCACACCGAAAGCCATGCTTAGTCAGTACTCCTGGCTCTGCAGTCAGGAATTACTTCTGGCAGTGCTCAGGGAACCGTATCAGGTTCAGGATCAAACCCTGGTTGGCTGCTTGCAAGGCAAATGCCCTGCCCCTGCACTACCACTCTGGCCCTCTGTGGTGTTTGGGGCTCACTCCATTTAAACCCAGTGGTGCTTATATGGGTGCCTGTGGTACAGGGATTGAACTCAGGGGCCCATAAATACAAAAGTACTTGCTCTAGCTCTTTAAGCTATTGCCCTGTACCATGAAACAAAAATCTTAACTGTTACAGTTTAAGACTGAAACTCTACCAGCATCTATATGTTGCATCCAACTTCTATCTGTGGTCTCACAACCCCTGAACTCCCCAATATTGACCCACAGACCCACCTCCCCACCCCAGAACTTTTCCTGCACCATTTTTTACAGTTTGGTCTTTGAACAACAAATGCCCAATGTGTTGTTTTGGATACCAGAACTCTTATGACTCATCAGTGTAACTGACTCAAGACCTTGATCGTCATTCTGCCTGCAGGAATCAATAATCTCACCTCTCTATATCCTTGGTACCAGACCCTTTTTCTCAACCCACACACCATGCTGAGAATAACGAGGATATTTTGTAACTGTATAGCTCACAGTGGTATAATAATTTTTTTAAAAAATAAAAATAAAAAAGAATAACAAGGATAAATTATAGAGAAGATTTTTTTTTTGAATTATAATTTAGGGCAAGGGGTGGGCCATACCCAGGTATGCACAGTGGCCTTTTTTTCGTTCTTAGCTTAGGAGTGACCCTTGGGTGGTGCTCAGGGAACCATATGCAGTGCTGGTCAGTTACATGCAAGGCAAGTGCCTCACCTCCGTATTATCTCTCTGTCCTTCCTCCAGACATTTTCTTTTAGAAAAAGCTATTTCACTTAAAAAATAATTAGCATCACATGCCTTCAAATAACCAGGAGGACTCTTTTGGTGAGTGCTGTGCTTTGTCAAGGACAGGTTACGCGCTTTCCCATGTTGTTCTCAGAGTCACACCATATGTCATGGCCTTCTATTATCCTCACTTAAGCTGATGCAACAAGGGCGGAAAGATAAATAACTTGTCCAAGGCCACCAGTTAGTCAGTGATGGAATCGGAATGGGGCCCCATGCAGTCTGACACCAGAGCCTGCTTTAAAAGTGAAGCTCCAACAGTGCATTAAATATGTATTGTTTTAAGCAATCTGATTTAGTGACATATTTTACAACATATCCCGAAAGAATGTATCTCTGTCATGAAATTGCTGTTGCGGAAATAGTGGCTTATCTATACAATGGTTCCTTACTTAGTCTGGACTGGAAGGTCCCACAGTCACTGCTCGCTGTATCATTCAGTCTGAGAGCTCCTCTGCCTCGTTCAGTCCAGGACTGTGTTGTTTTGTTGAATATAAAGAGTTTACAGTTGATCTGAAGGATAATATTTTAAATGTAAAAATATATGGAATTCTTTTTGAAGTAAATTGTTTTCAATGCCCTAGCACCTTTATTTGTTGATCTTTACCAGAATAATCCTAGTTAATGATTTATGAACCACTTTTCAACAATTAACCTTTAAAAACATACAAGTTTTAAATAGTACAAACATCAACAAGTAAAAAAGATACCCAAATGAAAAACACCTCACCACAACTGGAAGCCACTGTTAACGTTCCTTTATCCTGTCCACGATATTTACACGTATGTGTGAGTGTGAGTGTGTGTATAAATCAATATCTATAGATGTACATTTCTTTTTCCTAAAAATGGAAATTCATCATGCATGCTTTCTATAGCTTACTTTTTTCCACTTAATCTTTCAGTATTTCACGGGGGGTATATACAGTGGTATATACAGTGTATGCAGAGCCTGGCAAGCTGCCCGTGTCGTATTTGATATGACAAATACCAGTAACAATTATAGACCTCATTCCCATGACCTGATGGAATGGTTTGAGGCTCTTTATGTTCCTGGAGCAAGCAGGTGCCCTTGGGCTTTACTTGCATGAGACAGGACATATGGAGATGTTACTGGTGCCCGCCGAGCAAATCGATGATGAACGGGAAGACAGTGATACAGTGATATACAGTGGTGCTCAGGGCTTATTCCTGGCTCTGTACTCAGGAATCACTCTGAACAGCTGAGGGGGCTACAGGGGGAGACGCATATGTGGTACCAGGGATAAAACCAGAATCAATAGGATGCAAGTCTTACCTTACCCTCTTCTATACTAGCCCTCCAGTCCCAACAATACATCCACACACACCAACTTCTAAATTAGGCTTTAAATAGTTTTGTTTGTGAGACCAGAGAGATAGTCCAATGTGTAGGTCACTTGCCTTGCATATGTCCAACCCAGGTTCCATCCCTAGCATCCCATATGGTCCCCTAAGCATGACCAGGAGCAATTCCCTAGTGCAGAGCCAGGAGTAACTGATGAGCATTGCCAGGTGTTCCCCAAGCCCCAAAACAAGCAAATGATTGTTTTGTTTGTTTGGAAGCAGTGAGTTGCTGGACCATACTGGACGGTGCTTCGTATTTCTGATTCTCTGCCCATCAGGGTCATTCCTGGTGTCGCTGGGGATTGAGTGCATGCAAGGTAAGCACCCCCGGTTCTATTTCTAACCCCCTAGGTAATTTATTTTAAAGTTAAGGAATCACAAAACTACTTTTAAAAAGCTTCAAATAATAGTTTCAAATAATAAATTTGTAAATTTATTTGAAAGTTAAGGAATCACAAAGCTACTTTTATGAGTACAACACAAGAACTAGGCTATCACAGAGTACCCTATGATAATTTAATTCTTACCAATGACTCTCAAACATTACCATGTATAGGAATCATCTAAAAGACCTGCTAGAAATGTAGTGTTCCTGGGCCTCACTGCGCTGCGCTACTTGTCTATGTCCAGTGTTAATCTGATCAAAGAGTTATACTCAAACAAGAGTTTGCGACAGTCTTGTACAGTCTATGTAGCAACAGGTTGGGAAAGAGAATAGGAATGGAAAGAGTAGAAAGGTAAAGGAAAACCATGCATTTTGGAAAATTCATTATGTTGCAATAATTGCGTTTCATAAGCCCAAGTTGATAGCAATACTGCACAACATTCAAAGCCTATGAAATTCTTGATTTATAAAACACTCGTGATTTATAAAAAAAAATTCCTGTGAAATTCTAGATCTATAAAAACTGAAAACTTATCTAAAAGAACTTAGAACAAAAACAATGATCTCTTCACTATCTTGAACTGAAGTCAATTTTATAAGCATTTAAAAACCTTCAGTATTAAAAAGGCTTTTTATTTTTTATTTATTTATTTATTTATTTTGCTTTTTGGGTCACACCCGGCAATGCTCAGGGGTTACTCCTGGCTCTGCACTCAGGAATTACTCCCTGGCGGTGCTCAGGGGACCATATGGGATGCCGGGATCGAACCCTGGCCAGCATGAGCCGGCCGCGTGCAAGGCAAACGCCCTACCCGCTGGGCTATCGCTCCGGCCCCTTAAAAGGCTTTTAAATTGATGGGAAGGGCAGTGATGATGAGAGCAGGCATGAACATACAAACAGGTTGCATTGTCAGTGTGACTGGTATGTTGTGGTGGCAGTGGAGTTTGGGTCAGACCCAGCTATGCTCAGGGCTTACTACTGACTGTGCTCAGGGATCACTCCTGGTGGTGCTCAGGAAACCATATTGCACATAAGGGATTGAACCAGAGTCAGTCACGTGCTAGGCCAGCACCTTAACTGCTATGCTAGCTCTCTGGACCTGAAGTTATTTTTTTAACAGGGTCCTTGTTTATCTAGTGTCTAAGGAATTAAGAGAGTAAATTGTTGTAAGCCCACTAATCCGATTCGCCTTGAAGATCACAAGAGCAAATATAAAACTGCAGTAAAATACTAAATAAATCTTTAGAAGCCTTTAACTTTTATGTAAGCCCCTTAGTCTTATGAAAACTCTATTTCTATCTTTAGGTGTTTGGAAGTATGCAAGGCCCACACTAGTGCCTGGGGTACTGTCACCTCTGTGCTAAGGCGTGCTCCTGGAGGAGGCCAGTGACCATGTGAAGACAGGGACCAAGACCTCCTGTAAGCAAAGGACATGCCCACCCGGCTGAGTGCAGCTGTGCTGTCTTTGCAGCCTGCCACATCTTTATTTTAAAAGATGTCCATGTTGATGGTAATGTTATTACTGTCTGCACTAGGAACGTTCAGCCAGGAAGCATGGTGCATAATATACAGACCTTTAACACATTATGTTCTGCTTCCTCCCCTGTTATCACAACAATTTTTTCCAGCAGGCATTTTGATGATGGCTTAGAAGAGAAAGCAGGAGCTGATTCAATTAGTGATATATTTTTTAATAGAGTCTGTTCCTAAGAGGAAAAAGAAAAAATACATAAAGGACACCATTTTCTCTACTGTGAAAGCTTTTTCTTTTTTGCCTATGTTATCACACAGGTTTCCTTAACTTTTTTTTTAAAAGTATTTTATTATACCACCGTGAGATATACAATTACAAAGATATATAATTACAAAGTTCATATTTGGGTTTTGGTCATACAGTGTTCCAGCACCCATCCCTCCACCAGTGCCCATCTCCCACCACCAGCGTCTAACTTTTATAGCAATAAATATTTCCTAAAAAAAAAAGTTAAACTACTTGAAATGAGATGAGTCTCTTTAACAGTAGTCTGCATCATTAAGTTAAGAAGTGCAAAAGCCTATATAATATGTTGTGGAAATTTCCACCCAAAGCCAGTGAAAAAAAGCAAGTGGCATTCCTTGAGAAGTGGGGACGCTGCTCTATTATACTGCAGACCCAGTTGAGTGCAGTACAGAGGCACGAGCTCATTTTCTAGAATAGCTGCGGGGCGTGGGGCATTTTGCAGGCAGTGGCAGAGAGCACAGAAGCAGAAACTCCCAAGCACATTGTTTTGCAGAGTGCTGTCTGGACCACCTCAAGGACATGAGCACTTGGAACGTAGGTTCCCAGGTTACCAAGGTTACAAAGCAAGACTATGACCATCTCAAGGACACCCAGAATGTATTCCATGGTTACATCATGTCACCCCTCGGCAGCTCCTGCTCTCTGGTGTCAGCCTGTTGGAAATGTGGGCAGGGTCTATTTTCCTCACCAATGTAGCCACACTTCTATGCCTTAATCTTTACCAAAAGTTTCAAAAACAGGGTTGTTATTTTGTTTTTAATCTATGTTAACGAAATGACAGGAAAACAAGATGAATGAAATCTTTCTTACTTGAACTTGGAGAATCAATAGGAAGTTTTAGAGTGGATTTGAATAATTTTTCCTGTGTGTAAGAATCATTTTCAATTGGAGTCTGAGTGAGTTTTTGAATACCCTAGGTAAAGAAAGGAGGGGAAAATGTATTACTCAATTTTATCCTAAATACATGCAGGAAGACAAAAGATACCTTTGTTCTATTTCAACACACTGGCAAACAAGCATAGGTGCTATTTCTGTTTGGGGATTCCTATGTGCTTATCAGACTTTGCTGCTGAACCTTAGAAAACAACCCACTCCCCGCCAGCATACTTGGGTGAGACCTTGTTAAGGGGACAGCAAAAGGAGATTTCATAACCCCAGAGAAAATCGCGACTGTCCCATGCTGTCATCAGATTATCCAGCTGTCAAAAAGAGGTGTCGCTATGATCTGTAAACCTATTCAGTATTTCCAGTTACTCGATTTTTTGTGTCTACTTACTAGAAAACTTAAAAAAGTATCCAGAGAATTCACTGGCTTTTCAGGAAGCGTTCCTGAAGAAAGAATCTTTATTTTTCTACTAAGTGCATTTCTGCTCATAGTTGCTTTAAGGCTGCATTTTTGGGATCAGCACAAGTTATAATCTGTGTGACTGCCCTGCCGTCTGTGTGACCATCTAGAAAACAGGGAGCACTGGAATGATACTTCAGAATGGAGGTGTATGTGTTTTCCCTTAGAGCTTCAAGGTTCTTTCACTGTACTTAACTGTACTTTTTAAGATTTTCCATTTTAAGAAAATAGAAATGAAAGCAGCAAAGGTTTAGCGATTTACTCTGAAATTATGTGGTCAGCCAACAAGTCAGGAGGGTATTCTGGCTCCAATTATGATCCATTCTAGTTATAATGAGCTGGAGGACAAATCTAGAATGACCTAGAGAACAAAAACCTAGCTTTGCTAGAGCGCCTGCCATGGCAACATCTTATCACCTGGGAAAAGAGGAAGCCCACTTTCTTCTGTAAATCAGACTTCAGGTTTCCAGTTGAAATTGCACAGGTATCTCTTCAAACCGATTCCATAGTCCCAACTGGAATTTATTTGTCTAGGTTATCTTGGTATCTTCTTACTAGATCGTCAACACCTCTAGTTTTTTTTTTTTTTTTTTTTTTTTGGTGACACCGGTGATGCTCAGAGGTTACCCTCGGTTCTATGTTCCATATGTGGTATGTCAAGGTTAGAACCCTGGCTTGGCCACATGCCAGGCAAACGCCCTGCCCACTGTACCTTGGCCCTCGCCCCAGATAGTCAACACCTCTAGATCAGGCAGCCATCTTTATTTTACATCACCACCTACCCATCAGCTGAGACCTGTGCTCACCCACAGAAATTCTAGATCTAAACGAAGAGATCCCAAATAAATTATTTTCTTTTACATTCTCTTCTCAACTCCTTCAAATCTTGTTGCTGCCACTGGCGTGATGACTAGGAGTTACACACTTTCAGTATGGGGCTTGCATGTGCTTGGTGGTGGAGGGGCAGAGATGGCACGCTTTATGTGATATTAAGGTCACAAACAGCGGTGGTCACAGAATACATACTGATGGTGCCTGGGATCAAGTTCGCAGCCTCACACCTGCAAGGCCGGCTCTGTACTACTGAACCACACTCTCTGGCCTCCTAAGAAGGCGTTCACATCAGCCGACATTTCCAATGAAGCCAAACTTGAGATGGATGCCAACGCTATGTGTCATAAGGGCATAGGCATATTTGTCGAATTAAGTCAAATGTTAAGAGGTTTGGAAAACATTTTGTGATCTCAGAAAAGCTATGATTAATCTAATGCCAGATGTAGGAGTAAAGGATATGAAATAAATACCCCCAAATTTATTTCATCAATTCATTCAGGAAGTTAGTTCACTCTGGCCAACAACTCTCAGATTGCTGAAGTTTGCCTTCATCTGGTAGTGACAGAGAATAGTTTTAAGCTGAAAATTTATGATGGATCTCTTGAAATTGGGTGCTAGTGTGAGGCAAGTTTAGAATCAATAAGGTCTTTAAAAGTGATTGATTTGTGACAACTGGCTTCTTGAATTGTTCGTTTGCAAATATAAACTCTTACACAGGCTTTGAGATCTATACAGCATTCTTGAGATTCTCCATTTACTTGAGCCTTAAGACAAGCTGCCCACCTTGGTTTAGCTCAGTCAAAGTTCAAGGCTGGGTGAACACTGGAAAGGGTTTAAGATGTGAGGCACTAGATGAAATGAGAGACACATTTTATCCACAGCTTTTACTCTGCTATAGAATCTTCTGCTGTGCAATTTTCTCTGGTTGAAAAATATATAGTTTGGAGGACAAAGAAGTTACAGTTGCATGTGGCATGTAGCCTGTGCTCAGTATTTGAACAAAGATGACAGGGGTTTCTATTTGGCAAGTATATCTCCCCAGGAAAATAAAGCACTGTTTTCTTCTTAAAACAGAGGTGTGTGTGTGTGAGAGAGAGAGAGAGAAAGAAAAGAAAGAAAGAAAGAAAGAAAGAAAGAAAGAAAGAAAGAAAGAAAGAAAGAAAGAAAGAAAGAAAGAAAGAAAGAAAGAAAGAAAGAAAGAAAGAAAGAAAGAAAGAAAGAAAGAAAGAAAGAAAGAAAGAAAGAAAGAAAGAGGAAGGAAGGAAGGAAGGAAGGAAGGAAGGAGAGAGTAGAAGAAAAGGCTACAACAATGCTTTTCAATGTAGAAGCTTGAATATTAGAACTGGGTTAATGAGACCAGATTGGCAAATTATTTTAAATGTAACTTGTCAAAAGAATTCCATTAAATATATATTTAAACATTACTACTAATGATACTTATCCATCTATAACAGTTGATTATGGGCCTTCCTCAGAAAGAGTTGGTTTAACACGATTCAAACAAATATTTAATATTTTTCATAAGTAGTCATGTTATAATTTTATAGCTCTCTTTCTTTGTAGATTCCTATCTGTTATTCGACTCATCAGGACTTGCTTCCCATGAAAATTATTATAGTTAAAGAAAGAAAAAGTGTGTTTTATCCCAGAGGTTAAAAACAAAAAGTGTGCTCGGTTTAACATAATTTTAATGAATTTGGTCTCAGAAATTTGAAGTGAAGACTTGCTATGTAATTACAGAAACATTGAACAAACTTTACCAAAACTCTTTCCACCATGTTTTCTCCAAATATGAAATCAGAGCTGCAGCTTTTAAGGGCTTTTTTATCCTCATCTGGTTGGCATCTAAGGAAAAGATACAAGTGTTTGCAATCAAATGTCAGGATAAAACCATTTTCAATCTCAGTGTGTGACTCTGTCATAGAGTTTAATAGATTTATGTAAAGCCAGGCGCTACCCATGTCATATTTGATATGCCAAAACCAGTAACAATTTTAGACCTTATTCCCATGACCTGAAGGGATGGTCTGAGGCTCTTTTGTTCCTGGACTGAGCAGATGCCCTTGGGCTACACTAGCATGTGACAGGACATATGGAGATGTTATTGGTGCCCGCCGAGCAAATTGGTGAACAACAGGAAGGCAAATGATACAAGTGATTCAAGTGATGTAAAGCATAAGATGCCTAAAGACAACCTTATGTGATATTCATGAGATCACTGTCTTCCCATTCACCATCGATTGGCTCGAGCGGGCACCAGTAATGTCTCCATATGACCTGTCTCATGCTAGTAGAGCCCAAGGGCACCTGCTTCCTCCAGGAACATAAAGAGCCCTCAAACCATTCCATCAGGTCATGGGAATGAGGTCTAAAATACTGGTATTTGGCATATCAAATACGACACGGGTAGCTTGCAAGGCTCTGTCGTGCGGGTAGCATACTCTTGTAGTCATCTCTAAATCCAGTATTTATTGAGGAACTGCACGGCTGCAAAGCGGTCGCGAGCCGGCTGTGATAGGCTGGTCTGCTGGGAGGAGTTCTGACGAGAGGGAAGTCCAGGTGTGGAAAATGGAGACCCTCATGGAGTGGGGGGGTCGTCTGGCTTGTTGCGAGGCTCTGCTGGGGTGGCGGCCAGGGCTCGAACCCGCCATCCCTCCTGGACAACTCGTGAGTGGCTGGGCACAGGGAGAGCCAGTAGCAGCTCTGCGCCATGTCTGTGAGTCTCTGGATCAGCATACCTGAGCCGGATTTAGTTCATGAGATACAAAGGGGAAATTGATATAAGTACTGCCAGGGGATATATTCACAATATCGGACAGTTGGTGTTGGTCACTTGCCCAGGCCAGTCTGAACAAGTGTGAAGCCCTATCACAGTAGTGATCAGTGACCAGGAGGGGCAGGGAAGGGAAGTGAGTGGTTCAAATTGTTATTGTTGTTGCTTTCCCAGTCAGACCCTCCAATCTGCAATTAAAAAGTTGAATCCACAGTTACAAAGTTGTTCGTGATTGGGTCTCAGTCACACAATGTTCCATCACAAGTCCCTTCACCAGTGTACATTTCTCACAACCAATGCATCAATATTCCTAGTTTTCCTCCCACCAATGTTCTCCTCTCAGCCTGCTTATGTGTCAGTCACATTTCTTCTCTCTCTCTCGCTTTCCTTTTTGTGTTTTATGGTTTGCAATACAAGTACTGAAAGGTTATCATGCATATCCCTTGACCTACTTCAGTACTCAGTTCTTGCCCAGAGTGATCACTTCCACAGTTGGGAACTTGACTTCCACAGTTGGAAGAAAGGTATTCGAGCCACCAGGTGCCTCACTAAATAAAAGTTTTGTATCTTCTTGGACATTTTCATTGAAGTCAATACAATTATGAAGGCAAGCCAATGTTTATTATGACCTTATTTAAGCCTTATTTAACCTTATTTAATATCATCTATATTGTGAAAACGTTTCAAACTTGTGTGTCTTTATAGTGTCACCTTTCAAACAGACATATAAGCAGCTTCTCTGTATAGGATGAGAAAATCATTTTCCATAGATTGTCATATGATAAAAGAATGCAAAAATAAATGGATAGGATTCCTCTTTGCTCAGTATTCTCTTACCCTACAGATGTAGCGCCGAAAATATTCTGGTTCATAGACAACTGGACTGAAATTCTAGCACTCGATAAATTTTCACTTAGAACATAGGCATTCCCCCAGAAATCTGAAAAAAAAATTCATCAAAATGTTTACTTACATCAGCCTTTCATTAGACTAAGAAACTATACTTAATATTGGATTAAGAAACTACACTTAAATATGTGGAAAGTGTTGTGTCTAAGTATTAAGCATTTTATATATATTATCTCATTGTCTCCCACAACAACTCTGTACCTGAATACCTCTATCATCCTCATTTTACAAATGAATAAACTAATATAAAAGAAAAAATTGGAATTACTTGACCATGTTTGGGCAATTAGGAACAGTGATGACACTTAAGCCTGGCTCTGTCTGACACCAGAGACTATAGACTTGGCAGGGTACTCAGTTTCTATCTCTGTTTTGCTTTGACTGTTTTAGACGAATGGAGTTAATTTGGCTAAAGGAGATTTACTAATCTCCTTTCTAGATTAGTAAATCTACTTGGGGGGGATTATTTATGAGCTTCATGATCATGGCCACTCAATGTCAAGGGTAATCTCTTTTACCTCTTTATTTAGAAACACTTGACTGGGAATGGAATTAATTTGTTGCTCTAGTTGATATATATACACAGATCCACATTATCTGAATTATCAATGTGCAGATGAAAGAGGGAGCAGATTTAGAACTGAAGGGAAGCCTATGGTGATCCGAGCTGGTATCTCCAATGTTTTACAAACATCTCCCCTCCTCCTTTAGCGATTTGTAAAGATGTTGTAGAAAGCATGACTTTAAGGGATATATTTTCAACTTTATTTATTATATGTTTGCTTGTACTCAGGATTTTCTCCTCTTCTGTGCTTAGGGATCACGCCTGACTGTCAGGGTCTTGGGATGCCAGGGGATCGAATGTGGGTGAGCCGCATGCAAGACGACTATGATACTCACTGTACTATTGCGCCAGTCCCTCCACTTTGATTTTATAATGCACAATAGAAATTGTTTTAAGTATTTTCCTCATTATAACTGAATTAGGAGATATCAGTATTAAGAACAAGACCCCATGGTTCTCACTGTGTAGGTCTCAGCTGTATAACTTAGGACAGATAGTGCGGCCTGTTCTGCAAACAACTCTTCAAGTGAAGAGGACAGTTTGAATAAAGTAACCATAAGTGGCTGCTGTTTTCCCCTCGCTGGCAGCTTCAGCTACAGAACAGAGTTTAGGCAGCCCCCTGACTGGGGACGTGGGCACCACAAGCACCCAAAATGGAAGTGAGGTCAGGCCTACCATAAAAGGTTTTCTTGCCTTATATTTTGCTATTTCTTTAGTGCATTGTGTCCAAATGTTCTTCTTACTTTTCACATCGTTGTCCTTGTGGTGGCTGCAATGTAGCAGGTCTTAGAACGTGGTCGGAATGTTTCACAGAATCTTAAGGCATCAAAATGAAAAAGGTAGTATAGTTTAGGAAGTTGTATTTTGCACTAATATAATAACACTGGCTTATTAATATAAATTTTCATATGTTTTGCACGAACTGAGAGCCTACCCACTACTGAGAGTATCCCACCCGCACGGCAGAGCCTGGCAAGCAACCCGTATGGTATTCGATATGCCAAAACAGTAACAGTTATAGACCTCATTCCCATGACCTGAACAAATGGTTTGAGGCTCTTCGTGTTCCTGGAGTGAGCAGATGCCCTTGGGCTACACTAGCAGGGGACAGGACGTATGGAGATGTTACTGGTACCCACTCGAGCAAATCGATGAACAACGGGAAGACAAATGATACAAGTGATGTTTTAGGGGAACAGGGTTACCGTCAGCACGGCCACAGCAGGGCTTCCACTGCAGGCTTCTGGACCCTTTGAAACCTCAGTTTTGTGTTCAGAGTCAGAGGTTGTTTCCTCTGATCGTTCTCTTGCCCTTGTTTTATTTCTTTCTATAGCTTTCGTGTCTGAGATCATCAGGTATCCATTTCGCTTTCTCCTTCATATTTATTGTGCCTGGCATGAAGGATCAGTATGGTTTTTAATGAAATATTTATTCTATTCTTGTCTAATTTAATTCTTACTTTCTAAAGTCATGACTGAATCAAAAGAGCCAGTGAATTAGTGACTAATGTCTTACTTAACTTTGGCTAATTATTCATTTTGACCATTGCTCCTTGCCTTACATTTTTCTTCCAGTTTTGTCAACCAGTGAAACCACCATGTCCCAACACACACACACACACACACACACACACACACACACACACATTAAAACATAAATGGTAAACATGTGAAATTTATGGGGAGTTAGTAATACAAAAACTATATACCTTGTTCTGCGCTGTTCAGGTCGACATTCCTTTGCACAATGGTCGATGTCATAAAAACATTGCTTTTCTTCACTGTAAAAAAAAAAAACATATAAAACCAAAAACTGTCTTGTACTAAACTTGACCAATAGATGTCACTGTTAGCACTATCACGAGGTAGGCAGTGAGCGTGAGAGCCTGATTCTGTGAAATCTGGGTGATGGGCGAGGTGAGTTTGCTACTCTCAGATATACAAGAGCAAATTATGCCATCAAATGAATAGTCTTTAGGCTCATGATACACTGATAATATATATCATATTACACAGACTGATGAGAGTGAATTCTTGGTCTGCATTAATGCATATTTCTGATAGAATGTTATAAAACTTAACAAATTATGCTTCTCTACCCACTCTTTAATGATATCAGTAGAGCTGGTTATTAGATCAAGTTATTTTTCTACAAAATGTCATTGGTAGCATGTAAAAGATCACTCTTGGTTACAAATTTCAGAAATAGCAACTTTTGATAATTTGATGAGTAGAGAATAGAAGAAAATGCTATCCCGAGTATTATATTATAATGTTGGGGTAGAATTGCTTCTTTAATCCAAAGTTCAGTTAAATGTTTGGTGTGACCTTTATTAATAAAAATCAACAATAAATGACCCAAAGTTCTTTTTTCTATTTCAGTATCACCAGCATGCCACACAATGTAAATTGGAATAGTGCTGCTAATATTAAAGTTATTTTTTCATCCTTTTAGTTTGTATCCCAAAGTATTGAATTTTACATAAAGGGAAAGATAGTATAGTAGGTAGGACTTTTGCCTTGTGCATGCCAGATTTGGGTTTGATCTCGGGCATTCCATATGGTCCCCCTGAGCCTGCCAAGAGTCATCCTTAGTGCAGAGTCAGGAGTAAGTCCTGAGAACTGCTGGATGTGGCCCAACTGAAAAAAAAAATATTTTAGGGGCGGAGCGATAGCCCAGCGGGTAGGGCGTTTGCCTTTGCACGCGGCCGGCCTGTGCCGGCCTGGGTTCGATCCCGGCATCCCATATGGTCCCCCGAGCACCGCCAGGAGTAATTCCTGAGTGCAGAGCCAGGAGTAACCCCTGAGCATCACTGGGTGTGACCCAAAAAAAAAAAGCAAAAAAAAATAAAATAAAATAAATTCAAAAAAATATTTTAATTAACGGAAAATTCAAAAGAAAACAAATTTGGGACTTTATATACATATGAAGTAACCCTGTGCATAACTGGGTATTACTGTATCACTCAGCATCACACTGTCTTCCCATTCATCATCGATTTGCTCGGCGGGCCCCAGTAACATCTCCATATGTCCTGTCTCATGCAAGTAGAGCCCAAGGGCATCTGCTTGCTCCAGGAACATAAAGAGCCTCAAACCATTCCATCAGGTTATGGGAGTGAGGTCTATAATAGTTACTGGTATTTGGTATATCAAATACGACATGGAGGCTTGCCAGGCTCTGCTGTGCGGGTAGCATACTCTTGTAGTCACCTATAAATCCAGCATTTATTGGTGAACCACGTGGCCACAAGCAGCCACGTGAGTCAGGCTATAATAGGCTCTTCTGCTTTCCCATGCCAGCATCACTGGGTGTGACAAAAAAACAAAAAGATTTTGCTTCATCTGCTTATCAGGTGTGGCTGCGGTGCCCAGCTGTGTCGACAGGTGGCAGACAGGAGACAGGCTTGTCTACACCCAGGGGCTCTGCTCTGTGGGCCCTGTATAGTTGATGGTCTTACTCTGACATAGAAAGAGACTGGGCCCCCTAGGATGAATCCAGAGCCAAGGCAGAGCCTAGCAAGCTACCCGTGGTGTATTCTCTCTGCCAAAACAGTAATAATAATGGACCTCATTCCCAATGAATGGAGATGTTACTGGTGCCCACTTGAGCAAATTGATGATCAATGGGAAGACAAGTGATACAAGTGATATGCATATAGTGGTTCCAGGGTTCAAACCCAGGGCCTCACATATGCAAGAAACATATTTTGTTGCTGCTAAATCCCAAGCCTCAGAATTTCACTTCAAAGGATGAATCTTAGAGGACAAAGAGATAGTTTAGGGTTAAAGTTGTTGCCTTGCATACAACTAACCTCAGTTCAATCTCTGACTTCATGCATGGTTTATCAAGCACTGCCATAACTAACCCCTGAGCACAGAGCCAGGATTATCTCCCTAGCACCACCAACTGTGGTCCAAAAGCAAAAAAATAAAGCATAAATTTTAGAACTAGAATATAATATATCTTAAGTACAGCTATGTATTTTAAACTATGTGATTGGGCAATAATAAAATAAAGGAGGCCATTTCATAGAGCTGCCTTATATAATAATTCTCATAAACAAGAAGTTCTAAAAATATCATCAAGTTCAAACTTTGTGCCAAAAACAAATTAATAAGTATGCTAATTTCTAGGGTTGAGATTTGTCATTTAGTTTTCCAAGCCTACTTTGCTAAAGCCTATATGCTACTTGCTACTAAAATTTCCTAATTTCCTGGTAATGGAGAGAAAGCATGTACGGCATGAGTAAAAACGGATTTTGTAATGTTAGGGTATGAGGGGCTGGGGATACAGTGACAGCACAGAGAGCTGGAGGGTGTGACTGACATGCACAGAGCCCGGGGTGGGATCCCTGGAGCACTGTATGTCTCCTGAGCTCCAAAGGTGTAGACCTGTGCCCCTACTGCCTGTGCTGCTGGGAAGACCCTCCCCAAAACAGACAGAATATGAGCCTTAAAGTCCCAGAAGTTTTTCATTACCTGGCCCAGACGGGGGAAGGTTGGGAGGTCAGTAAAGGATGAGGATGTCATTTGTTTCTGGGACAAGGTTGACACTAAAAGCAGAGAGATAAAAACTAAAGTCATTAGGAGTCAAATTTTGCTTCATTTGGACTTTTTGCTGTTTTGAAAATTTTTTCTATGTCTAAATTTAAAAAACAATTGTATCTTACCAAAATAAAGCTTGCCTTTGGAAAAGTTTATAAATGAATTTCCATCAAAGTATGAACCAATAGATCTTACACATAGGAAGAACCCACACACATAAATAGCCGTGTTACTAGGCAGAAGGCAGTATTGTTTATTATATTAGGGTTGTTAGTGGTGCTTTGTGCTTTTTAAGAAAGCTAACTAAGTTACTGATTTACTCAATATTCAGTATATGATAAAGTTCTTAGAATAAGGGTTCTTTTTAAAGGGCAGAAATTTAAATAGATATTTAGCTAGATCATGGCAGAGCCTGGCAAGCTATCCATGGTATATTTGATATGCCAAAAACAGTAACAATAATGGACCTCATTCCCAAACGAATGGAGACATTACTGGCTCCCCGCTTGAGCAAATCGATGAACAATGGGAAGACAAGTGATACAAGTGATTTAACTAGATTTACTTGGGGTGAAATGGCAGTTTTTCCTAATTACAAAGCTAACACATGCTTCATGTAGAAATATCTAGTGCCAAAAAATTAAAAGACAAAGAAAAATATCTCCAAATTGCATGTAAGCCCATTACATAAGATCACCATTGAACAAGCCAACTACATTATTCCCTTTTACTGTACTATTGATAAGTTGAATTTTTCAGTAGTGACACTTCATTTTATTGGTTGTTGTTTTCATATAACAAAAGATTATAAACACCACCCAGTAGATATAATTTTAAGCACTATCCATATGAATCTGCCCCTTGAGGTGTTGCAAGTGTGGCAGCAGTGCCCGGCTGTGTTGGCAGGTGGCAGACAGGAGACAGGCTTGTCTACACCCAGGGCTCTGCCCCGTGGGCTCTCAATGGTTGATGGTCTGACATAGAAAAAAGACTGGTCCCCCTGGGATGAACCCAGAGCCACAGCAGAGCCTGGTAAGCTACCTGTGGTGTATTCGATATGCCAAAAACAGTAACAACAATGGACCTCATTCCCAACGAATGAGACGTTACTGGCGGTTGCTCAAGCAAATCGATGAACCATGGGAAGACAAGTGACACAAGTGATCCATATGAAACTTTATATAGTAATTGCACATGTAGAGTGAATATAATAATGAGCAGTTAAGAGTTGAGTCTACATATACACTACCTCCTTGGATCTGACGATCTGTGGTACGAAATGTGAAAGATGAAGACCGTACACGCTTTTCAAAAAATCATTATATTCTGCAAGAAATTCAAAGGGAAGGGTAAAATGACTTGTAATGAATTATTTTCAACACACGCTATGGAAAGGTAAAAAAAGATTTCTTTTAGTCTCTATAGATCATCATTTGATAGCATGTTGAATCCTAAAGCACAATTTTAATATTGGGATCAATAGCTTAATGATTATAAACCAATAGGTACACCATCTAGTATGAAGCAACCAGAAAGAGGTGACTTCAACAAGAAATTGTGTATGAATTCTGAGACAGTAAATTAAAATGCTAGTTGGATTTAACAGCTCTAGAGAATGCTTTTGTTTTGATTTTGAATCACACCCACTGATGTTTGGGGGCTACTCCTGGCTCTGTAGTAGGAGGTCTTCCCAACTATGTTCAGTGTTGGGGATGGAACCCAGCTCTCCTAAAGCAACATACACTCAGCTTTTGAGTTATCTCTTCAGACCCAGAGAAGACTTTGAAGTAGGTTGAGGGGTAGTCCTGCCTGTGGGAGTTTAGAACTGTTCTTATGGGTCTGCAAGTTGCCTTTAAGAACAAGGTTAATGAACTTGTATGTTTAAATTTAAAAAAGGGACTAGAGAGATAGTTCAGTGGTATAAGCATATACTCTGCGCGCAGGATGCCTGGGTTCAATCTGGGCGCTTCATGATCCTCTAAGAACTGTTGAGAGTCCCCTGAGCATAGAGTCTGTTGAGGGCCCTGAGTACCACCTGGTATCCTCCCCAAAACCCAATCCAACCCAACCCAACCCAAACCAACCCAACCCAACCCAACCCAACCCAACCCAACCCAACCCAACCCAACCCAACCAAACCCAAACCCAACCCAACCCAACCCAACCAAACCAAACCCAACCCAACCAAATCAAACTGAATCACCCACCACCACTGAAAGAACCATTAAGCTTTACATGGTATGTGTCACTTGTCAGAGTACTTAGGTCTGCTTATTTTCTTTGCCCTAAGAACTGGTTTTGAAAAGCAGGATGTAAATCATTACCATGCTCCGCCACTTCATACAGGCCGTCTTCCGCAGGTCTCTGGAAAGAAGCAAAATTGCCCATGAGAGCTGAGTGTTGGCTGTTTTCACATCATATTTTCAGCCCATTATTTCATAACAGAATTCTCAGAAGTCTGCACAGCAAAGCCAGGACAACCTTTTACTCACCTTCAGGGAAAGGAAAGTCTAGCAGAATGGTTTCAGGTTCCAGTGACTACAAAACCCCTCGTGGGAGCTTGTTCAAAATGATTTTGAAAGGTCTGGATAGGGCCAGGAATCTGCTTTTTCAAAAAACGGCACGAGAAGTGATTTTTTTTTTATTTTCACTAGTGAGCCTTGAGTGTAAAAGTGCAAATTATATGCATAGGCAAGAATGAATTGTGAAAAAACACTAAGCTAAGGGAAGAACGATAATCATTTTAACCAAGAGATTTAGAAACTGTTTAAAAAAAAAAATACCTGCCCTCTCATCTCCCTCTCCTCTTCTCAGGTAACCTTAGTTCTATTATCAATATCCGCTTGTTTGTCTTTTCTATTTTCTACTGTCTGTTCATAAATTCTTAATTTGCACACATAAAGGAAATCATGGAATACCTGTTTGTTTTGCTTCTGACTTACTTTGCTTTGTAAAAATTTCCCAAACACGGGGCTGGAGCGGATAGTCCAGCGGGTAGGGCGTTTGCCTTGCACGCGCGCCCATGGCAACCCCGGTTCAATCCCCGGCATCCCATATGGTCCCCTGAGCACCACCAGGAGTAATTCCTGAGTGCAGAGCCAGGAGTAACCCCCTGAGCATCGCCAGGTGTGACCCAAAAAAGAAAAAAAAATTCCCAAACACCTTTCATTATGCTAAACATGGCAAATGCTTTTCTTTGTAAGTGACTGAATTGTATTCTTTCATAAAAATGTGGCACATCTCCTTTACCCAATTGACTATCATTGATTCTCCTGTTGCTTTACTATTTTAGCAATTTTGGGGTAGATATAACTCTTTGTGCTCATGTTCTCATAATCTTTGAACAGAAAGCCAAGAGTGGGATTGTTGGCTCTTGTGGTAGTTCTATTCTTTTTTTTTTTTTTTTAAAGAATCTCTATAAATTTTACAAATACTCTGCTTACACATCCTCTCCAACACTGGTATTGCCACTTTTGAGCTAAGTCAATGTTACAGGTGTGAGGTGGTGTCTCATTGTGACCTTAGTTTGTTTCCCCACAAAATCAGTGATGAACACCCTACCTGCTGTACTGTCACTCAGTTCTTCTTTTAAAGGACTTGGTAAAATTAAAAATGCTACTGTTTGTCTCTCTAGTGATTTCAGTATGGTGCTGAAAATTCAGAGTTCTTAATTCATCTTTTTTAAATTAAATATTATTTTAGAAATTATTTTATAACTTGGTCAGTGGTGAGGATTTATGTAGAAGCATAACTCTCCTTTCAATCCTTCCTTTTTCCAAGTCAAGATAAAAAATAATTTTAGTAAAAACACATATTACCTATAGTTTCATGATAAGGTCCCTTGATCCCTATTTCAAAGACAGTAAAATTGCTTTCAGTAAATCCCTACTATATAAATAAATATTCTGCTAAGTCCTAGTTGCTTAAAACACAATTTTCTTTGTCAAATTAAAAACTGAATTAGGAAAATTAGTTTGATCTTACCTTCAAAGTTTGTTCCCTTTTTTTCAAAAACAAACATTGGTTGAGCAATGACAAATTTCTCTGTAAGAAATAAATGGGCAAAAAAAATGATATTCCAATTTCCAAAATAAACTAAAAATACAGTACAAAATTCTCATTCTGTATTTTGCCCTACCTTTGGGTAAAATCCAAATTCTCTTACAGAGATGCTATAAACTGAACATTTACAAATAACTTTAGCAGATAACTAAAAGAAATAAGCACTTTGGTAAAGTGATAATCATATGTTTACATAAACAGACCATCCCATTAAAAGAACATTCTTTAGATGTTTAAGGAAAACAAAATTTAATTACCTGTCTTAATTAAATTAAGAATCTCATCACTACATGGTGATGAACATCTTTACTTTCCCAATAAAAATGTTTCAAGAGGTAAAAAATCTCATTGAAGAATAGTATGTTGGAGGACATGTTTAGCTAATCTGGGAGTTTTGTTGTTTTGCTCACTCCCAGCTTAATCTTATTTAAGCCAAGGTTCATTCTAATGAGATCTCTCTTCTATGTAAACACTGCTAGAGGGTGTGGCAGTTACAGAAGTCACCTTGATTAAATAACTTCTGACTTATACATCTACTAAGACTTCTATGTTTTCTAGATTGGGCACAGCTCCTCTTTATACCCACTGCACCAAACGTGGGACAGTTAGAATTTACCAGGAGACTACCACCCTGGCTATGCTGAGACTAAAGGAAGACTATAGGAAGGATCATACTAGTTTGCTCTAAGCAGGGCGAGTATGACCCTTTCAGTACATGAGAACAAGATACTCAGAATCACACTGGTGCAGATAATAATAAGGACCTTGTGGGTACCATCTAGATTACATGAAGCTCATGAAGTTAAGATGTATTACTTTATATCAGCCCCCTCTCTCTCCAGTGTTTTACATAAGAGATAATCTCTGGATTAGTCCTTGGTGTAACCTTTGTTTATACCTGCAATAGGGTGTGGCACTACACTCTGTTTAGGGTTCTTTGTTGGCATGACAACCTCCCGATTGGATTACTTTTGGTGTATATAAGGGGCTGACTTGAGGCCCCTTCACCTTTTGCCTTTTGGTTCCTCAGCCTTCAGCTTTTTGGCTCCTGCAGGCTTTTGGCTTTTTGGCTTTGGCCTTTTGCTCTTTGGCCTTTTGCTCTTTGGCCTTTTGCTCTTTGGCCTTTTGCTCCTTCTGGGTAGGACTCAGCTCGGGTGACATCCTCTCTCTTTGGTGGGAGACTTAGGCTCTTTTGTATGGTCTAAGTTCGGACCAGAGCTAGAGTTTGTTCATTATATTGGAGTGCTGTGGAAGAGCTTTTGTGCTATTAAAAGCCATTTTTGGAACTGCACCGGACTCGTGAGTTTTCATCTTTCTCCCGGCGTCCTTGGAGGTAGAAGACAACCTCTGTCCTGACACTGTCGGGGACCCCGGCGACGTTCCCGGACAATAGTACTCCTCTTTGAGTTGAATCTCAGTGTATAAATGGTACACGTGTACTACATTCTATCTTAAAATTACACAGAGATAATTTGTACTTCCTTATTTTCAGTAGTCAAATTTTAATTCATGGCTTTGATTTTGAAAGTAAGAATCAGTTTGTGTTGTAAAGTAGGTCAGTTTTGTCATGACCCTGCCTATTATTATTTTATGTTTATTATCTTAGGCAAGATAATATAAACTCTTTTACTCTAGGGTATAAGTTAGTGATAAGAGCTTAAGTGTCAGCATCCCACATCCAGCAATGCACTGGGGTCATGTGGTATCAGGAATCTGAGTCAGCCGCATGCAAGACCTGCACCATGGGTGCATATATATAGCTATATAGCCTGGCTCTTATATAGCTACAGAGCTACAACACCAATTCCACCACCAATGTTTCAAGAGCCCTCAGACCATTATCCCATGAGTCCTTCCCTATACCCACCCCACCAGCTCCCTTAGCTCCCAGTTCTATTGGTCAGATCTCAGGATTTGTTTACATTGGAAGTAGTTTAATTCCTCCATCTGTATCTTCATATTTTGTATATGAGTGTCATCACCCTGTATTAATATTATAATTTCTGGCTCACTTCACTTAGCATGATACCGCCAGTTCTAAGCTGTAGCAAACTTCAAAACATTCTCTTCTCATGACTGAATGTGTATTGTGTGTGTGTATATATATATATTACAATTTTTTAATTTTTGTTTACATTGAACACCTTGAAATAGACCATTAAAAATCTTTTCTTGAGTGGGTTTATTTATACTGTGTTCTAGCACCCATCCCTCCACCAGTGCACATTTCCCAACACCAATTTTCCAGTTTCTCTCCCCACTCCCCGCCCCAACCTGCCTCTATGACAGGCACTTTTCTTTCTTTTTCTTTTCTTTTCTTTTCTTTTCTCTCTCTCTCTCTCTCTCTCTCTTTTTTTTTTTTTGCTTTCCAGGTCACACACAGCAGTGCTCAGAAGTCACACCTAGCTCTGCACTCAGGAATCACTCCTGGTGGTGCTCGGGGGACCATATGGGATGCCAGGAATCCAACCCAGGTTGGCCACATGCAAGGCAAATGCCCTACCGCCACTAGCTCGCTAAGGTCCAATGACAGGCACTTTTCTTCTCTCTGTCTCTCTGTCTCCTTTTGCATATTGTATACCACATATCAGCTTGCCTATTGCTGAGCACTTAGGTTATTTACAGATCTTGGTTATTGTAAATACTGCAACAATAAACATATGTGCACATGTCTTAAAGAACTTTCTTTTCCTGCTCATATTCTTGGCCTTAGTTTTCTTCTTACTTCTTATGAATCCCTTTTTAAATTCTTTTTTTTTAAATAACAGATAGTTTGAGAATCCAGAATGTGGTATAAATATACTTTTAGAGACTCATGCTCCTCTGTGGTTCAGATGGACCCTGAATTGTCATAAATGCGACATCTCTGGCCCCACAGTAGACCTACCCCACCAGTCTCTTCAATATCACCCTCAGGGATTTGTAAACGTAATTGAGAAACAATTCTGTGTCCTTCAGATTTCAGTCAAGTGAGACTAAGTTCAGGAAGAGAGCAGTGGATTCCTGAAGTTAGTGACTACACCTCCTGAATATTCTAAATAACAACAATTACTGGAATGGTAATAATTACCAGTCAGACCAAAACTATGATTTCTATGACTCAATTTAAGGTGAAGTGAAGGGCTGCTCTCAAGACTTAAAAATAAGTATCAGTAGTAAGGTTATCCAAATATTGATATTGCCTGGCTATTCAAATATTGATATTGATAGTGAAGCTACTGAGATATTGTACTGAAACAATGAATGGTTTTATCACTGAAGAAATCATTTAGCATTTTAAAAATTTCACTTATTTTATGGAAAGTTTTGTGATTTACAGTATTGTTATTATTGGTTTCCATACTCATAATTCTCATACCACATCCTTCAACAGTATACTTGGTGAATTTATAAACCACCTCCTGATTTTTATCTTAATGATACTTGAATTTGACCTTTTCAGTAAAACAATTTTGGAAAATGTCTCAGCTTGGATTATTTTCAATTATGATGGAACCATAAATGACATCAAACTATTTGTTTTAGTTCTCAGATTCTTCAATAGAAATTGAAACATCTGAAGTCTCAACTGTAAAAATGGCACCTTGCATGTAAAAAAAAGACAAATCATTGCAAGATACCTCAATATCCCTTTGAAGTCCCTAGGAGGAGAAAAAGAGTTTAAGGGGCTGAATCACAGTCTTGATTTTTCAAAAAAGAACAGGCAAAAATAAGAATTCTTAAAAATATTCTATAGCAGTTTTCCACGGGGATTTTCTAGGCTGACTCACAAAACATGTCTTTAACTTGAGACACCAGATGAGCAAACTTCTAGCCTGGTCATCTCTGCTAAATTTATAACCAAGTTTTGTACTATAAATACAACTGTCTTACAATAAATATAGCTTAGAGAGTAAGATCAAAACAAAAACCCTTTTCAGTTCAATTCTGAATTCCTTGTTGAAAATGGAATTATAAACTACCAACTCTAACATTCTTAACTTTTTATTATTATGAGAAACATACACTAGACAGGGAAAAACCAACACTAGAACAAGGAAAAATATACTCCCTTTCATTAATACCATGCTGATAAAGAAACTTCTCATTTTCAGAATGGGAATCATCTAACAATAGAAAATTACAGAAGATGAGGAAATTGTCTCTTAATTCACTCTGAGCAATTACCATCACTCATAGCTTTATCTAATCTGTCCTATGATTTTCCCAACTCATCTACTTTTCATGCTGATAAGCTTCAAGGAATTCTTTTATTGTAAGATCCAAATAACCTAGACTCTTTTGCTTCACTGTTTACAAATAGATGTAAACACAGACCAACTCTGAAAAGACAAAGCAAGACAGAGATAAGAAGCATCTGATACAAGTCAGAAGCAAGAACCATAGGGTATGTCGAACTTGGAACTTGTTATCATTCTGGAGGTAGGATTACCCACCCCATCCAAATTTTGTGTTGAATATCCTCTCAGCCTCATTTCCACTCTATGTGTTTTGGTTAGTTTATAATTCAATCATATAGGATCTTGGTCTTATCTTGGTCTTATAGTTGGCAAAGGACAGGCGGGCAGTGCGAATGCTTTTCCCAGCTTCTGCTGCATCTTCCAGTATTTCTGCTCTTCTGTCTTTGAGGTCTTCTTTTATCGCTTCTCTGCACTGTTTAGCAAGCTTGGATGTTAGCATTTGGTCTTCTGAGAGGCTCGCACCTTGCCACGTTGGCGAATGAGCTCGAGAGTTTCTGAAGACAAGCGTCCTTTTGTGTCTTTCTCTCTCTCAGCATTCTTCGCACAATCATGGAGGTGCTGAACCAGTCAGTTGTATTCTTCATCGATGTCGTCAATGATGGTATCTTCCCATGTTGCTGCAATGGTGCCAAAGAGTTCCCAATTGGTGGTCGTCGCTCTGGGAGTTCTCTTCTTAAACTTTGCAGCCTTTTCTCCCCTTTGCGGGAAGTAGAATTTTGCCCGAGGGAGACGGTGGTCTGATCCTGTTTGGAATTTGGGGACGACAGCTACATTGGTCAGACAAAACCGTCGATTGAAGATGATGTTGTCTATTTCATTGTGGAACTGTCCGCCAGGAGATTCCCATGTCCAACGTTTCGCTTCAGCTTTCTGGAACTGTGAGTTCCCATAAATGGTCTTGGTGGACATGATGAACTCAGATAGTCTCTCACCCTGTTGCGTTCCATTCTAGGCCATGGGTCCCGATGTGGAGTTCTTCAGCCGATCTTCTTGGTCCTATCTTGGCATTAAAATCACCGACTATGATCTTGTAGAAGGTGTGATCTTTTTTTATAGAACTCCTCCAATTCCATGTAGAATTTCTCAATTTCATCTTCTTTGTATGTGGATGTTGGTGCATAGACAATGAAGATAGAAATTGCTGGCAGTGGGCCACATCTCTTCAAGTGTAATCGTCCTATTAGGTTTGTAAGGCATTCAAATGAATCAATGTTTACGGCCATGTTCGTGTTGACAAGGACACCAACGCCGCCGATGCCTCTTTCGTCGCATGTTCCAAGGAACAATTCTTCTCCGTTGTCAAATACAGCATGATGCAACTGACGCCTCCTCATCTCAGTCAGACCAATGATGTCATACTTGATCTTTTTTGCTTGCAGCATCAGATCCTCAATATATGCTTCCGATGCCAGTGTAGGTGCATTGAAAGTACAGACAGTCATTTTAGTCCTTCTTCGTTTTGGCAGCCTAGGATGGCCATGAAATTTTGTCTGGCACTGCTTGTTTGCCTTTCTTACTGCTGCCGTATTAAGGGCTCTTTCAGGGTCAGGAAAATAAACATTTTTGTTACTGGATTTGGCATATCAAACACGCATCGGACAGCTTGCCAGGCTCTGCCATATGGGCGCTATATTCTCATTAATTTGTGGGACTCTCTCAGAGGGTTGGGTTGAATATTTACGGTAATTTGGAGGTAAATCGTGCGGCCGCATAGCTGGCCGGCTAACAGGGAAAGCTGGCTTCTGCTCTTCCGGGACCAAGATGACTGCCCTCCGACGCCCTGATGGATCTATCACATCTTCCAGAAAGGCAATGGAGAAGATTATCCGTGACTTCTACTCAAATCTCTTTGATAGCCACATCCACCTGCCCACATACTAAATTCCACAGGATGGATATGTCATTCCCAACGTTCTCCCTTCTGAAATCCGACATGCCATCTCGTCGGTAAAGAAGGGAACAGCACCAGTCTCAGACAAAGTCAGACCCGAACACCTGAAGAATCTGCCGTCGGTACTCATCAATACACTAGCTCGGCTCTTCACACGCTACTTGTCCAAATGCAAGGTGCCCTCCCTATGGAAAACCAGCAGGACAGTTCTACTGTTCAAGAAGGGAGACATTCACGACATCAGCAACTATCGCCCCATCTGCCTGTTGTCTGTCATCTACAAGCTGTTTACACGAGTCATCCTGAACAGGATTAGCAGAACACTAGATGAAGGACAACCATGCGAGCAAGCAGGTTTCCGGAAAGGATTCAGCACAATCGACCATATCCACACAGTAACCAAGCTCATTGAGGTTTGTAGGGAGTACAAGATGCCGCTCTGTCTCACGTTCTTTGATTTACTGAAAGCCTTTGATTCTGTGGAGACTGAAGCAGTCATCGAAGCCCTAGCCAAACAGGGTGTTCAAACCCAATACATCAAGATCCTTCGTGAGCTGTATTACGGATTCACCACCAGGATCTCACCATTCTACAAAGAAGTGATCATTAATGTGATGATACCATTTCACCAAAACTCTTCAGCGCCACCCTCGAGAACATCATGCAACATATGAATGGGAAGGAATTGGAGTGAAGATAGATGGTCGGCAACTACACCACCTCCGCTTCCCTGATGACATCGTTCTAATAACACCAAACATTAGCCAAGCGGCACAAATGCTGGCTGACTTTGACCGAGAATGTGGAAAGATAGGTCTACAGCTTAATCTAAAAGAAAACTATGTTCATGAAGAATGAACTAGTTCCAGAGGCCCCATTCACTCTCAATGGAACAAACATCTCTGAATGCAGCAGTTATGTGTACCTAGGTCGGAAATCAACATGATGAACGACCTAAAACCTGAGCTCTGCGCAGGAGGAAGAGAGCAGCATGGAATGCCTTCAAAGGCATCGAAGAAATAGCTAAAAGGACAAAGAACCTCCGACTCGGGCACATCTCTTTGACTCCACCGTTCTCCCTGCATTAACATATGCCTCAGAGACCTGGGCCCTACGAAAGCAGGATGAGAATGCTATTCGGGTCTCCCAGAGAGGAATCGAAAGAGCTATGCTTGGAATATCATGCCTCACTCAAGTGAGAGAAGGAATCCGGAGTTCTGACCTCCGTCGCTATTCCAGAATCAGGGATGCTGTCTCGTTTGCCAAGGCATCGAAAGTCAGATGGGCTGGACATGTAATGCGATTTGAAGACAACCGCTGGACTAGAGCCATTACCGACTGGATCCCACGGGATGTCAAAAGATCAGACTTCCTTGTAAAGACCCTGAATGAACGGTTTGAGGCTCTTCATATTCCTGAATCAACCAGATGCCATTGGGCTACATTGGCAAGAGATAGGGTCCAATGGAAATGTTACTGGCACCCGCTCGAGCAAATCGATGAATAACGGGATTCAAGTGATCAAGTGAAGTGATCAATTGATATAGGATAGTGGGTTATAACCAATGACTTAATTTTATTACATTTTAGAATTTGGAGATTTATAACAGTTGAATTCCAATTGAAGAAAATTCTTTTAATTTCTTAAAGTCATTTACTTCACTAATGCCTTTATAAATAGAGAAATTTGAAGATTAAAATAAAACCACAGAATTTTCATGAAATCACTTGATGTAGAACATATGGCAAAAGTCAGTCTGTCAATTGAAAAACAGTGATGATAGAAGAAATTGGTTCTATCCTTTTGAGGTGCTCTGGGCTCCAAAGGAAATTATCAATCAGTGCAGTGTGTTATATATTGGGGATCATAAACAATATAGAGTTTCATAAAGACTATGATTTTCAATAGACATTACCACTTCACATTCCAATAGCTTTTATTAATGTTTCATTGTCAGAAGATTACCCTTTGAATTTCTTCTTATTCTTTCTTCTAATGTCTTTTTTACATCTTCTGATAAGCTTAAATATGTTATAGCCGTTCTTCCCTTTTGTCCATTGAAATATTCAATTTACTATGACCTTAAGAAGATAATATGAAAACTGGGGCTGGAGAGAGAGTACAGTGAGGAGGGCTCTTGCCTTGAGTGTGGCCAACGCAGATTTGATCAAATATGGTGTGTAGTACACTGCATGGTACCACATGGTCAACCACATGCAAGGCAAGAACTTGCCTACTGTAGTATCTCTCAAACTTCATTAGATCCTCAAGGAATCACATTTGAAACTATTGTACTCATGAAGCAGCTAGCAGAGAGGTCATACAGCTGGTACTTAGAGCTCTGGGACAAAAAGCATGTCAGAGTGGACCCCAGCTTTCATGCACTTTCCTGTAAGAAAAACTTCCTGGCTATCACTATGAATGAAAGGACTATTTTCCAGTTTTATCTCCTCTGACTATGAGGAATTTGACTTATGCATCAGTAAGTAGCACTCTTACTTCCTGATCTGTACAAACATGTTTGCTCATGATCCAGACCTCAAAGTCTTCTTGCACTTCCATTCTGCCACTTGGTAAGCACTGCAAGTGTCTTATTCTTAGCATTTTTATTTCATTTTTACCAACTCAAAAGAGGATTGTTTGAGACTGTCACTAGACAAATAGCATGAACCTAGCCTGGTTTAAAAATCTCCTGGCTAATGTTGATTTTCAGTCACACGCCATAATAACTTGGAAGAATGTATTGTTTTGGACAGAGGATCTCCAGTTTGTGGGTGTTATTAGACCTATAAATAAAAGTAGCGGCTGCTTTTGTGATAAGATTCCCTGATTCCCTGAACTCATTGATGCCTTGAAATGTTTATCAGTTACACTGTGGGACCTCTGTATAGATAATGCCAGAAAGAGCACTTGGCTCTTTCCGTACTTCATTAGGCCCACGGGATAATAGATGCAGACTCGGTGCTGGGATGTGCTTGGTCAACTTGGTACCATTTGGAAATACATATTTCATTTGACAGCATTTATAAATCAACATATTTCCCCCTAAGAATAACTTGCAGAGTGAAAATGCATCCATATGTTAGAAATGGTCTTTCTGTTTTGCTGAGGGTGGGGGTATAGAAACACCGCCTAGGTTTCCGTGCCTCGATGATGATAAATACTACGCCAGGCACATGGCCAAGTTTAAAATAATATCTTGAAGTTAAGTTGAGTAATTCCCTAGTGTCTTCTCAACTTCTAATATAATTTAAAAAATGATCTTGACACAAAATATATTAGTAAGTGTTAAATCATTCATTACAAAGGCTATTAATCGTTGATGTCAATATAGCCTCAGATACTGAATTCAGGCACATTTAAATTCTTTCTTTGCACAAAGAAACTCATTAGAACGGCTTGCTAATAAAATTGTCGAAAGTGCTAATACCAACCTAGAGATGAGCATTGAATGCAGGCAAAAAGATACATATGACAACGTCTTAATGTATGTATTGTAATCCACAATGTGGAAGGGAAGGAAGAGAGAAAGAGAAAGAAATAAAGAACCTGCCATGGAGGCAGTCTAGGGGTATGGGGGAGGGAATCGGGGACATTGGTGGTGGGAAATCGGCACTGGTGGAGGGATGGGTGCTTGGACACTGTATGGCCGAAACCCAAATATGAACATCTTATGAACATCTTTGTACTTGTCTATCTCATGGTGGCACAATAAAATATTTTTTTTATTTTGAACTAATGAGTTTAAAATTCATTAGTTTTAAACTCCTGCATGGAATCCAAGAACATAGACCTATAGATAAGCTTGAGGCAATTTCTTCCAATTCCAGGACCCCCTTTCCTTAATATATTCCTTTGGCCTGAGCCTTTAGGACTGAAGAGGTTTCCTGCTTTCCTGTTACCACCAACACCACGAATGTCAAATCCATTTATTTGTAATATTAGGTTTCCTCCTGCTTTATTTCTCCCTAGATGGCAGCATCACTCCTTGTTACTTTTATCCACAAGGAAGAAAAAAAAGGAAAGAAAAGATTCATTGACAATTACTACATATTTTAGGTCTAAACTATGTTTGTTTCCCATCCAAATGGATCCTTTACTTCAGAGAAAAGAACAGCCTATTGAGTTGTTGTTTCTGGAAGATTGTTAGTTTCTCTAATCTGCTGTTGGAAAATAATCTGTTTTGTTAATACTTGGTCACTTTATGACCTGAAGCTCATCCATCCTGCAGTGAAACAAGGCACTTAAAAAATTTCCTCTTTTCTCCATTTGAGCATACAGACTGGGTTTCACATCCTCCATTCCACTTTAAGCCCCATCTTTCTGGTTCTGCTCACAGACATATGCTTTATACTCTGGTTAGTATCAAAAGGTTGGTCAGTATGTCACCCACAGTGATATGTCTAGATGTTATTCCTATGACTTCTTGACTGTTCATTAAATTTAAGGTTGTAGCATTTGATCACTGAGCAGAGGAATGCAGTTTCTTACTGAATATAGATGCTGTCTGCATGTGCCTTCTGACTTTTGGCTATTATGATAGATTTTCCAAGACAACATTAAAAAGCAACCCAGGTGTGAAACTTACTTTGCCTAAGTGCTGATTAAAATATCAATTCAAGTTAATGATTTAACATATGAGTGGGGCCAGCACTTTAAATGAAGTCCTCTGTAAACTGTAACAATGACTGTTGTTTAACCCTGTCTTAATTTGGAGCTTTGGATACTACATGTTGTATAAAAAATGAACAATTTTATAAGGGCCAGAGAGATAGTACAGTGTGTATGGCAATTGCCTTGCATGCAGCCAACCCTGGTTGAATCCCCAATGCCCATATGATCCTCTGAGCATCACAAGAAGTGACTTCTGAACACAGAGTGAGGAGTAAACTCTTACTTCCACCAGCATGACTCAAAGGCAAACAAACCTACTTAATCCAGTTACCTGAAATGGAGATTATGAGATATCATGTGAACATTTTTTTTGCTTGTTAGTTAATAAGTATTTGATTAATTAATTACTAGCAATGTGAGTAAATTTTGCTGGAGATTTGTTTTTGTTTTAAAATGAAATGATTAGGAAAGTAGACCCTTGGTCACATTTCAAACTGGCTAACTTCAAGTAGGTTATCGCCAGAGAGCAGGAGCTGTCAAGGGACAGCTAGCTCTGGGCGACATGCTATAACCATGAAATGCATAGGGGATGTCCTGGAGATGGCCATAGTCTTGCTTTGTAACCTTGGTAAATGCAGCTTCATGTGTGTGTGTGTGGCTATCCAATTTCCCAACACTGTTTGTTGAAATGGCTCTCCTTGCTCCACTTCCTTTACCTAATTCCTCTATGTAGATTAACTGTCCAAATATCTAAGGCTTTATCTCTGGACTCCATTTCTATTTCATTGGTCTGAGACTTTGTCTTTATTTCAGTACCATATCCTTTTTTGCTATTTGTAGCTAAACACATAAGCTGTACAGAAGCACCGCCCTACCTGTTTAGGATTAAGCACACACCCCTTCCTTAATCCCTTGTTTTAATACCTCCTCACACCCTACATGATTGACCAACAGAGTTCCCACCCTATTACCTAATTGGCTGATACAGAGTTCCCACCCTTCTTTCCCCTAATTTCAATATCCCTGTTCCACCTAATAAAGTGGAGCTATTTCCCCAAAGTGGTTATTTGTGGGGACTCTACTCGGCCTACTTTTGTGGGTGTTCTACTCTGACCTTCCTGTGGGTGTTCTACTTGGCTCAAGATCCAACCTTACCAGATACATCAACATCTCTCACCAGCCGCAATTGTAACTATGGCTTTATAGTGTGTGAGTTTTGTTTCGTTTTGTTTGCTACTATACCTTAAAATAAAAGAATACAATATCTCCCATCTTCTCAGAATTGCTTTGACTGTTGGAAAGTTTTTAGGATTTCATACATATTTTAGTAGCATTCGTTCTAAGTCTTTGAAAAATGTCATCAACATTTTGATGGTAGACATTTATACACTGAAACTGTATAATGCTTTGGGTAAGATGGTCACTTTCATCTTTTTTTATCTTCTTTTGCCATAAAGGATGATCATTTTAACAATGTTGTTTCTTTTAATTGATGAACATGAAATATTTTTTCATTTTCTGATGTCCTCTTTCTAATTGATGAACATGGAATATTTTTCCATTTCCTGATGTCCTCTTCTACTTATTTTGACTGTGAATTATAATTTTAAATGTATGTCTTTCACACCCTTTGTAAAGTTGATTGCCAGGCACTTGATATTTTTAGAAACTATTTAAAATGAGGTTGTATTTTTTTTCTTCTTTCTCTATAGTTATTTTTGCATGTAGATATGCAGCTAATTTTTGTGTATTGATTTTGGAGCCTGCTACATTGTTGTCTTAACTAATTGTTTCTAATAGGTTCTTTTTTGTAAGTACTTTAGAGTTTTCTATGTATATTATGTCACCTGAAAATAACGCTAGTTAAATTTGTTTTCAAATCAAATGAAGAAATTTGATTTCCCTTTCTTGCCTGCTTGTTTGGTAAGGACTTCTAAGACTATAATGAACATTGGTGGAGAAAATGCACCATGCCTGGTCCCAGAGGGAAAGCTTTCTGGAACACAAAATCTCATGATCAACAGTCTCAGAGTGAACAGTTAGAAATGATTGTGTAGACTAATGATCATCTAACAAAGCAGAGATGGCCATATTTGTGCAGACCAAACAGCATTCAAGCTAAAGAAAGTACTGAGAGATTGTGCTGGACATTTTATTACTGGCTAAGGAATCAATAGATCAAGAGATTTTAGCATTTATCAAATGTATGCACCAGAAGAAGGGCAGTAAAGTTTTTAAAGCAACTGTTAACAACCTGAGGCAATACATTGACAAAAACACACTAATAATAGGATACTTTAACACTCATCTGTCATCACTGGACAGATTAACCGGACAGGACATCAATAAGGACACAATATCTTTTAAAAAAATAGTAAGAATTGTTATTAATAGCCATACTAGGTAAAGTCCACCCCTAAGAAATCAAGTACACATTCTTCTCCAGTGCATATGAAATATTCTCTAGGATAGACCACACACCAGAACACAATTAAAGTGTCCATAAAGTCACAAAAATAGAAATCATATCAAGTAACTTTTCAGACCATGGATGCTTTGGGAGAGAAAAAATTAACTATAAAAGAAAGTCAGAAAATGTTCTACCATTTAGAAACTGAATAGCATTTTGTTAAACAACCATTGGGCCAAAGAGAAAATCAAAAGAAATGAAGATTCCTTGAAAGGCGAGAATAAAGAGACAAATGATCAGAATCAAAGGCAGTATTAAAGGAAAAGTTCATGCCAACTCTGGCTTACATCTAAAAGCAAGAATAAACTCAAATCAATAACCCAGCATTATGTTTTTGGGAAACAAAGAACAATATATGAATTCCAAAATAAGTGGAAGAAAGAAAAGAATAAAAATTATAGCTAAAAATCAATGATATAGAAATAAAAATAATGGTGCAATGGGTAAATGGACAGGAACTTGATATTTTTTTAAAAATATAAACAAATGTGAAAAAATTTAGCTAGTTACACAAGGAAAAAGAAAAGAAAACCAAGACTCAAAGAAAAAGGGGTAGAAATTATAACACACATCTCAAAAATGTGAAAGACTGTAAGAGATTCATAAGAAAGCTAATGCTATTAAGTTGAAAAACCTGGAAGAAATGGATAAATTCTTATATACTTCCTGAAACTGAATCAGAAGGAAGTACTATGATTTGAACAGACAAATCATGCACAGGAAAACTACAAACTGTGGTCCCTGAGGATAGGGTTGTGTATACATATGGTATACATATGTTTATACATGAGAGACTCACAGACATGGAGCAGAGCTGCTACTGGCTCTCCCTGTGCCCAGCCACTCATGAGGTGCCCGGGAGGGATGGCAGGTTCTAGCCCTGACCCGCCACCCCAGCAGAGCCTCACAACAAGCCAGACGATCCCCCATGAGGGCCACTATTTTCCACATCGGGACTTCCCTCTCATCAGAACTCCACCCAGAAGACCAGCCTCTCACAGCCTGGCTCACGCTGCCATTTGCGGCCGCATGGTTCATCAATAAATGCTGGATTTAGAGATGACCACAAGAGTATGCTACCCACACGGCAGAGCCTGGCAAGCTACCCGTGTCATATTTGATATGCCAAATACCAGTAACAATTATAGACCTCATTCCCATGACCTGATGGAATGGTTTAAGGCTCTTTGTGTTCCTGGAGCAAGCAGGTGCCCTTGGGCTCTATTTGCATGAGACAGGACATAAGGAGATGTTACTGGTGCCCGCTAGAGCAAATCGATGATGAATGGGAGGACAGTGATACAGTGATGTTTATACATAGTATACACTATTCTGAAGCAAGTTATTGAAGTTCACTAAAGTTCTTTATTCAGGGTCTTTATATATGCAATAGATTTACCAATGAGGACCTAGGCCGAAGTTTGGAATATGAAACCACCAGGCAGTCTCTGTTCTTAAATTGGAGTGTGTAAAACACAGTGCTGAATTTCAGTGAATGCATCCACTCTGAAAGTAATACCATTCAGTTACCGCCAGGACTTCCCTATTCTGGCTCTCCCTTCACTCTAGATAGTAACTCCTGAATTTTATTGCCATAGCATAGTGTTCTATATTCTGGTCTCTGAAAACTTGGAATACTACATAGCTTTTTCCTACACATTCCACAAACCATAATCACTTGATCACTTGACATCACGTTATTCATCAATTTGCTTGAGCGGTGCCAGTAACATTTCCATTTGACCTATCACGTGCCAGTGTAGCGCAATGGCATCTGCTTGCTCCAGGAATACGAAGAGTCTCGAACCGTTCATTCAGGGTCTTGACGAAGAAGTCTGACCATCTTGTAGGTGAGTGGCCACGTAATTTTTGACATCCCGTGGGATCTAGTCGGTAACAGCTCTAGTCCAGTGGTCGTCTCCAAAATAAACCATAATACTTTTGAGATTTATCCAAGTGATTACATGTATCTACTTTATTCCTTTCTACTACTCAGTACTCCAGAAAGTTAGGATTTCCATATCCCGGTGTCTTTGGGTTTTGTTTTCACATATTGATACTTGGAGAAACAAAATCTGCTGTACTCCGGGCATACTTTTGGTAAACACATATACTTTAGAATGGAATTGCAAGATCATAGCAAATGGTAAGTAGGCATAGATTTCGCTACACAACAAGCTGCCAAGTTATTTCCCAAACTGGTGACGCCACTTTAACAGCAATGAACAGGAGTTCTGGTTGTTCCACATTCCTGCCAACATGAGGTGCCATCTGTATTCTCAGTTTTAGCCATTCTAGTGATTGTGAAGTAACCCCTTATAGCGGTTCCAATTTGCATTTTCTTGAGAACAATATTGAGCCTTTAAATGTTTTTATTTAATTAAATTTATTTTTCGTGAAACAAAATAGTTTTTATTGAAAGAAATTTAGAGAAATGAAAGGGGAGAGGGAGGGAAAGAGAGAGAGAAGAAAAGAGACAGAGAGGAAAAAAAAGCCTTGAGCATTTTCAGATGTACTCATTGGCCATTGGTAACCCCCAAAGCATTTTACCATTAAAAAAAAATCTAATTGCTGTTCCACTGTATTTTGAGTTTTTTTTTGGGGTGTAGGGTGGGGGAAAATGGGTAGAAACCACACCAGCTGTATTCAGGGTTTAATCCAGTCTCTAATCTCAGGGATCACTCCTGGCAAGCCTGGGAGGGTCACTTGTGGTGTTGGTATCAAACCCAATTGGTCCACATGCAAGCAAAAGCCCTATCCACTGTACTATATCTCCCGCCCAGCTGATCCAGTGTGGATGGAACTAGAACTAATTTTGTGAAGATTTTTTTCAGTGTTTTCTAAAATTTGCGTTTGTGTTTTGGTTATATTTCATCTCAAAATAATCTTCATTTATTAGGAAGGGATTGAGGTCAGTTTTTAGTAATATGTTTATCCAATTTTTTTCAGAACCGCCCCAGAAAAGACTTCTTTTTCTCCCTTTGGAAAGCTTGTCTTGGTTTCTTTGTGAAAAATTCATCAACCAGATATGAATGGGTCCATTTCTGAGTTCCCTCTTCTCTTTCAAAGTCAGATTTTCTGTCTTTCCACCAATATTATGACATCTTGATTACTGTATCACTGTCTTCCTGTTCATCATTGATTTGCTCGAGGCTAATAAGTGCAATATAGTACTTGTAGGTATAGTCATCATGTGATTCATGTTCTCCCCAGAACTTATTCATCTTATAGCTGGAAGTTTGCATCTTTAGTAACCTTCACGAGCCTCTTCCATCCTTACCTCTGACAAGTACCAATCTGGTTCTCTGAGATAATTTCATTTTAGATCTCATGTATAATTAGCAAGATCATATGGTGTTCACTTTCTCTGTCTCACTTTCAAAGCCTTGAAATTTATTCTTACTTCAAAAATGCCAGCATATCTTTTAAAAAATAAAAAAAATAGTATTTGAGTGAGAGTGTGTTTCCCTACATTTTAAAAAATCAAAAACATTTTGAAGATTTGTTGCTGTGGTTGTTTGCTTCATGTAGTGTGGGGGTGTCTCTCCAGTAGTGCTCAGAGATTTTACATGAATACGTCTATGTTGAACATTACCTTATTCTCCTTCTAATATTTCAAGGGTCCATAATCTATAACATTCCTAATATTGGTGAAATTTTGTATACATTTTTATTGATTAGTTTAATTAGAAGTTTATTAGTTTATTAATAGGTAAATAATTAATGTGTTCAAGGAACTGCTTTGGAGAATCAGGAATAGCCATAATAATTCCTCTAAGAGTTGGATTAGGAATAAGAAAAATGAAGATGTCTTTATCAGGTCCAGTTTTGGAGATCATTTGCCCAAAATGATAATTTTGGGCAGCCAATAATTTTAAAAAAGTTTTTAGTAAAATATACATGAAATTTACCTTCACTATTTTAAGTGTACAGTTCATTAGTGTTAGTAAAATTCACATTGTTATGAAATAAATCTCCAGAACTCTTTTAATATTGTGAAACTGAAACTTTGACCCAGAAAACAACAGTTTCTCATTTCCTTTCCCAGCCTTGCCAATCTCATGTTTGCTCTTTGCCTCTATGACATATTACAGGAACCAGAGAATATTACACTTAAAGCATAATGCCAACAATGTTCTCCAAATTGTAACACTTATTCAGATTTTCTTCCTTTATGCAGCTGAATAATATTTCAGTGTATATAAAAATCACATTCTGTTTATTCATCTATCAACAGATACATGGTTGCTTCTATGTTCTGGCTGCAGGGAATAGTGTTTCTGTGATCTCTAGTATATAAGAATATATTTAAGTTACTGCTTTCTGTTCTTTTGGTTATATTCCCAGAAGCAGAATTGGATTATATGATAGTTCTAGTTTAATTTTTGAAAAATTGTTGTACTATTTTCCATAATACATGTATCATATAACATTCCTACCAGCAATACATAAGTTCTAATTTATACACATTCTTGACATTTCTTGTTTTATTATTTTTAATGTACTGAAGTCATACTAATGAATATGAGATGGATAAAAATGAAGTTTAAGGAATTACGTAATGAATCCTCATATACTAATTAATGAGGCTTGTTAGGAAAGGATTTCTGGGAAAGGAGACTTGAATGTGATAAGATGTAATAGAATGTGAGTGCTCCCTGACCTAAGTACTTTCTTCTTCTAGCGCCATGCACAAAAGTCAGATCAAAATGGATTCTAGATCTCAACATCAGACATGAATCTATAAGGTACATCGAAGAAAACATAGGAGAAACGCCTCTACGACATCGAAACGAAAAGTATCTTTAAAGATGACACACCACTGACCAAGCAAATGGAAGCAAAGATAAACAAATGGGATTATATAAAACTAAAGAGCTTCTGCACCTCAAAAGAAACGGTGACCAAGATACAAAGACAATCCACAGAGTGGGAAAGGATATTCACCCAATACCCATCTGACAAGGGGTTAATATCCAGGATATATCAGGCACTGGTAGCACTCCACAAGAAAAAAACAGCCAACCCCATCAAAAAATGGGGAGAAGAAATGAACAGAAGCTTCCAAAAAAGAAGAAATTCGAATGGCCAAAAGGCATATGAAAAGTGTTCTTCATCTTTAATTATCAGGGAGATGCAAATCAAAACAACAATGAGGTACCATCTCACACCACAGAGACTGGCACACATCCAAAACAGTAAGAACAACCAGTGCTGGCGTGGATGTGGGGAAAAAAGGACTCTGATCCACTGTTGGTGGGAGTGCCGACTGGTCCAGCCCTTTTTGGAAAACAATATGGGCATTCCTCCGAAAACTAGATATTGAGCTCCCATTTGATCCAGCAATAGCACTCCTGGGAATATACCCGAGAGACCGAAAAACACATAGCAGAAACACTATCTGTACTTCTTTATTCATCTCTGCACTATTCACTATAGCTAGAATCTGGAAACAACCTAAATGCCCCAGAACAGAGGACTGACTAAAGAAACTGTGGTTCATCTACACTATGGAATACTATGCGGCTGTCAGAAAAGATGAAATTATGAAATTTACCTGCAAATGGATGGACATGGAGACTATCATGCTGAGTGAAATTAGTCAGAAAGAAAAGGACAGATATAGAATGACTGCATTCATTAATACGACATAAATAGATACCAGTGTTTTACTAAATGTGGGAAATGGTAATGGCAGATTAAAACTCACCATTGAATATACACAAAGAGACCTAAGTGATAAACTCTAAATACCTGCAGGGCTAGCCACAATGTGTAAAAATAAGAGGGAGAGAGATGCAGAGACAGAGAGAGAAACAGAGAGAGAAAGAGAGGAAACTGGGGTACCTGCTATTAAGGCAGCATGGGGGTGGGCAGGAGGGGGTGGGGTACATTGGTGGTAGAAATGGGGCACTGGTAGAGGGATGGGTGCTGGTATACTGTATTACCAAGAACCAATTATGAACACCTTTGTAATTGTATGTTTCACTGTGGTATAATAAAAAAAAAATTAAAAAAAAAAAAACTATTTCTGTCAGTCAGTCACTTTAAATGCCTATGAAGATTTTGTAGATAGGACAAAATTCATTTTAGCCTCTTGAAGGCTCACTTTTGATGAAAGTAAAACATAAGTATGTTTAATTCTTTTTTTTTCTTTTCTTTTTATTTTTTGAGAGAGACATTTGAATCACAGCCAGTGGTTGTCAGGGGCTATTCTTGGCTCTGTCTTCAGGAGTGCCCCGGTGGTACCCGGGGATTATCTTTGGTACCAGGAATTCAAACCAGGGTCAGCACATATAAGGCAAGTGCTTTCCTTACCTCCTGTGATAACTCTCTAGTCCAAAATCTTTTCCCTCTTAATCCTAATCTATCAATCACCCAACTATGTCAGTAACATTAAAGAAAAACAGAAATGTCTTTTTCTTTTAATCATAGTTAATTTTAACTGTCTGTCACCAACTATGTAGGGGTATAAATGCAATATCATTACTTTGGAATCATACAAAAATCTATTTTGAGAAGCATAACATTTATATCCCCTCACAAAATACTTATTTAATTGTATAAAGCAACAGAATTTTGTATCATGACTGTATCTTTATTCTCTGTACTCTGTTCTTCAGATGTTCAAAAATAAATTATATTCATTAGTGCTCACAGAAAACTTACAAGGAAAATAGTACATCTTCAACAATTTAAGTGAATTAATTTTTTTGGTTTAGTCTCACAACAGATTTGATAGTAGAATAAACAAGCATGGTTTAGTTGACATGTATGTACACAAATATATGTACAAGTTCTCTGCTGTTTCAGTGTTCTGATACTTTTGAGAGGAGTGTAGGTAGGTAATGTATAAAAATGATGAAAACAGCTAAGTCAGAATATTATGAACGGTGTGAATTTTTCTTCCATTCTAAGGTTGAAAGCACATAATAGTTTAATTCAAAGGGAGAATTCATGAGAGAAAACAATTTGAGAGAAAATCATTGAAATTTATGTGAAATACAATATCCAGTGGTGGTTGGTAAAGAGCAAACCTAAATTGAATAAAGCTTAGGTTGAAGGTATTGATCACTATCTTGGTTGGCAGGTGTCTTGACTTGCAGCACTACTTTGACATTAAGAATAGAACACATCCAAAAAAAATCATGGCCAGTGTGAGATATAATAAAAAAAAAAATATATCGAGTCCTTGTTTCCCAATCCTAGCACAAAACTTTAAAGAAACCATAGAATCTTCTGAGACTTGTGTCTTTGTTATGCTAATGAGGTGGCTCAGAATGAGTGCTTAGATATTTTCAAGGGAGAAATTGGTTACTACAAAAAAATGAAAGAACATATTTTGATAACAGAGCATGAAATACCTAAATCCAGCCTGCAGCGAGGGGGAAGATCTTGAGACTGAGGTTAATCATGGTCAATGTCATACTTCATAATGAACTCTGTTAGGAAAAGGGGACATAGAGCTCCACAGACTTTCCAAGTTGGTGGATGCATTGCAGTAAGGGTAACCCCTGATGTCACAGGCAGAGGCCCTCCTATGCTCAGCACCCTCTCAGACTTTCCTAGAAATCTCTTTCTCTGGCTGTTTATGTGTATTCTTTAGAATAAGACTACATGCAAGTTTAGGCATAGTGTTTTCTAAGTAGCACGAGTTATTCTAGTAAAATCTTAAACCCAAGGGGGTTGTGGACAGCATTGAATGAACCAATCAGAAGTTTAGGAGACTTAGAGGAAGTTGACATTTGGAACTGACTTTTGAGATGGTGTAATCTTGTGGCACTGATTCCTTTACCTTTTATGGATCTTACGGGTCTGGATAGTGTCATAAATGAATGGAATTATAAGGTACCTAGTTCGTATCCTATAATTGCTGTCAGAACACACACAGAAAGTTAGGGGTATCTCAATACAATCTGGATATCTACAGAGATTTTTTTAAATGTGAATCTATAAAAACTTAAATACTGTAGCAAGGGGAAATGTGGATTTCATGAAACAGTATGAATAGCAGTATATTGAAGTAGTCCTTATAGCTATATAACCTTGAAAAATCACTTGACCTTGGGGATACCAGTTTCTATGTTGCCTTTTTTTTTTTCTTTTTTGGGTCACACCAGGCAATGCTAAGGGGGTTACTCCTGGCTCTGCGCTCAGGAATCACTCCTGGCGGTGCTCGGGGGACCATATGGTTCGCTGGGGGATTGAACCGGGCCGGCACAGGCCGGCCGCGTGCAAGGCAAACACCCTACCCGCTGGGCTATCACTCCGGCCCTATGTTGCCTTTTTTTAAAAATGAGGAATGAGAGTGATTTGTAATGATTAATTTTATGGGCAACCTGTCTATAATACAATGGCAGATATTAATTTGATGTTACTTTGCCTGTCACCCAGGTGTTTTGGGATAAGATTTCCATTTAAATTAGTGGACTCTGAGGAAGTAGTTTGCATTCCTTAGTGTTAATGGCTTCATTCAATCAGTTGAAGACTTGAACAAAAGATTGATCTCTGAGCTAGAAGGAATTCTGCTAACAGACTGCCCTTAGGCTTCAAAGGCAGCTTTGCTCACATTTTCACAGGGTCTCTAGCTTTTGCAAACCTATTTAAATTTGCCACCTTCCATAATCCTAGTCAATTCCTTAAAAAACTTTCCCCATTTTTCCTCTCTCCTGCCTCTCTCTAAAGAGAGATACGCACTTATCCTACTGGTTCTTTTCTCTGGAGAACCAAAGGTGATGGTACTCTCTCAGGTGCTTGATGTTGGATGTCAAGACCAACTATGTGAAACTTTGGGGGTAAATGTTAAACATTATGTAATACTATACGGATGGTTAAATTGGCCTGGTAAGTATGGCTGAAGCTTGATGAGGTTTTATAGGCATATATGTTTACAAATAATACGCATGGGATCAAAATGATAAATGGGTTTTTAAATATCACAGAAGAACTACCAGATAGCAACAAACTAGAGAGCCCCTGTATCTCCTGGGCTGGCATGGCTACCTGTTGTCGTAGATGGAAACTCCATGCAGACAGGATTTAAACTCAGTTGGTTTAGTTGAACTTTCACACCCAGCATCTGGCACAATGTTCTGCACAGTTACTGTCCAGATCATTTCTGGAGTAAGTGACTTTTAAATGATTATGCATAAAGTATGTTTTAGGAGTGACTACATGGAAATAGTGAAGTAGTTTAGAGTTTAGTATAGCACTCTGTATATAGTATAGAAGGGTTGAAAGTATTCATAGGCTGTTTGCCTATAAATAGATGGACATGGAGAGGATCATGCTGAGTGAAATTAGTCAGAGAGAAAAGGAAAGATATAGAATGACTGCATTTATTTGCGGGATATAAAAAATAGTATGATACTAATATCCAAGTACAGACAAAACATGGTTCAGGAGGTCTTGTCAGTGGGTGGAATCTACCACAAGTGTGTGGGAGTCAGAAGTTAGGTAAGACAGAGAAGGGAACAATGTGCTAACAATAATTGGAAATGATAATACCAACCTAGAACCCTAGAACTGAGCATTGAATGTAGCAAAGGGATATATATGATAACCTCTAAATGTATATATTGCAAGTCATAATGTGTAAGAGAAAGAAGAGAAAGAGATAGAGTCAGAGAGACAGAGAGATACAAAGAGAGACAGAGAAAGACAGAGAAGGATAGAGAAAAGAGAGGCAAAAGTACCTGCCATAGAGGCAGGCTAGGGAAGAGGGGAGGGAACCAGGGGACATTGATGGTGGGAAATGGGCACTGGTGGAGGGATGGGTGCTGGAACACTGATGACTGAAACCCTAACATGAACATCTTTGCAATTGTATTTCTCACAGTGGTATAAAAATTTTTTTTTAAAAAGTCAGAATATGAATGAGTTTTCTCAGTTTCAAGCTCTATGAACATCATTTGCTGTGAGGTAGAAATGTTGTCAAAAATAAAATTTTCCAATATAGTTGTGTTTTGTTTAATGCTAATGGATCATTATTTGGGCCTAAAATCATCCAGATGTGAATTATTAAATGGATACTGGATATATTTATTTTATACTGGTTAAAAAACAGAAAAATTGTACTTGAATTTCTCTGAAAGCTCAGATTTTTCACTCTTCTGAAAAAAGGGAATTAAAAAAAAACCTTTTTAGAATGCACATGATGGCTTCCAAGTGTATGTAGTGCAACCCACAATGTGTAGGAGAAGGAAGAGAGAGAGAGGGAGAGAGAAAAGAGATAAAGAACCTGCCATTTAGGCAGGCTATGAGAGGGGGAGGGAATTGGGGACATTGGTGGTGGGATATGGGCATTGGTGGAGGGCGGGTGCTGGAACACTATGTGACCGAAACCTCCAAACATGAACAACGTTGTAATTGTATATCTCACGGTGGTATAATAAAGTATTTAATTAAAAAAAAAGCCTTTTTAGGAGGGAGGTGGATGTACTTTCAAGGCATTCTTCTGGTTTCATGAATCCAGGATTTTCTCTCTTTAATTTTTTTAAAATGATTTATTGATGCATACATGGCAATTAATGTTACATTAGTTTCATGTACACAAAATAATGGTCTGGTATTTGCATAAAATTCTCATTTATAAAGCCTAAGTTAACATTTTTGCTTCAATGCGTTATTAAAAAGTATTAAATAGTGGGAACTATTGCAGAAAAAATAAAGAAAGTATTCATGAGTTGAGTATAGTCATAGCCTCCAAAGAATTACATGTCAATTAATCAGGATGTGTATGTTCAAATAGAAAGCTGAACTCTTAGACTGCTGGGACAGGACCAAAGCTGGACACTCAGTGAATAAACGCACAGCTTAGCTTCATTATCTGAAACTAACAACTTGGCTTCCTTGGACCTTGGCTGAATTTTGTATAATAGCAAGGTGTAAATATAGCTTGAAGGAAATACCAGGGCCACTGCGCTAATGAATCCTTTTAAATTCTAGAACATTATTGGCATGCTATTGAGCTGCATAGCAAATCCTGTTCAGTGTCACTTGTCAACTCAGATTTCTACATGACATTTCTTAGAGCAGTACATGGCCCGTCTGGCTTGCATTAGTGTGCTTTACAAAGTTACGGATTGTGGCTTTTGTGGGAAGATATTTTGAGATTCTACTGTGGAAGAATATGGCTGCTTCAAAACATTCTAGGCAAAAGCTTCAGTCTGAAAAAGGAGATCAGACTTTTAAACTTGTTCGTGTTTGGGGGAGTACGTCATCAAATGATATTTCCGGGCTGCTTGGGATATGGCCAGTTAGGAAGAGACCATCAGGATAGTTTGTCTTAAACAAAGTGGGTTACAATTTTCCACTTATTAAAATTGAGACCATTCTGAAATTCCCAGTGCTGCTGATAATATATTTTTATATTGCTGACTGAAAAGCATTTGGTCCACAGAAAAATCTCTTCAAAATATAATATTTTGAGCTTTAATATCAACTCAAAGATACCTACTAAGGAAATTATGTCTATGCAATTATTTATATATTGTTTTACGTTAAAAACAATGTTGTTCATAATAATGACAATTAGAAATAAATGAAGTGTTTAAGGAGTTATTAGAGGGATTTTGCTGCAGCCATACGAAGAAACAGTATACAGCTATAAGACAGTAGATTATGTAATGGAATACACAACGACATAAAAGCTTGTTCACTATCTCTATCACTATCACTATCTTCCCGTTCATCATCTATTTGCTAGAGCGGGCACCAGTAACATCTCATGTCCTGTCTCATGCTAGTAGAACCAAAAGGCATCCGCTTGCTCCAGGAACATAAAGAGCCTCAAACAATTATATTAGGTCACGGGAATGACCTAATATAAATGCTACTGGTATTTGGCATATCAAATACTACACGAGCAGCTTGCCAGGCTTGCCGTGCGGTTGTTTACAATTTGATAAATTAAAAAGCAGGTCACATGACTATGCAAAATACGATTAATTTGTTTTAAATGAAACAAAGACAGTTTAATAGATGCAGGAAAAGCTCACAAGACTATGCATAGAAATGTTAATAGCAACAATTCTGGGTCATCAGTTTTCTATAATAAATATTACAGCAGCAATAAGTAGAGGATGGAGGTGAAAAAAAATATAATTTAAACAATTCAAACAAAATGAAAAGCAAACAAAACACTATGGTGAACTAGGATTTTCTACTAATAGAGAAGACAAAATCT